>PVJS01011582.1:0-45495 GCA_004027185.1 Glis glis | reverse complement strand
CCCCCCCCCCCCGTGTTACATGGCACAGACAGGACAAGCAGAAGACAGAGGCATGTCAAGCTAGTAGCCAAATTATGAAACCAACCCAGGTGTCCATCAAGAGATGAATGGATTATAAAATTATGAGATATCCACACAATAGAATTCTACTCAGCAATAAAGAAGAACAAAATCATGTCATTTGCAAGGAAATGGATGGATCTGGAGAACATTATGTTAAGTGAGATTAGCCAGCCACAGAAAGTGAAGGGTCATATGTTTTCTCTTATATGTGGAAGCTAGGGAGTAATTAAGATACAAGAGGGGCTTTAGATAATGGAGGAAAAACTCCAGTGGAGCGAGGGAGGTGGTCTTGGGGTCTTGGGAAGGGTGGGGTGGAGAATTAATGAAGGAAACACTTCGGCTGACATTATGTACATATGTGAGAATACTAATGCCAATCTCCATATCTGGTATGGGGAAGGGGAGTGGGGAGGGAAGGAAAGCTCACCAAGTGCTGTGTGCATGTATGTCACTATCACTGTGAACTACATTATGATGTGAGACTATAATGCACCAATAAAAGTATATAAAAAAGAGTCAAAGATCAGAAATCCCTAAGGTCTCTAGTAACTTCCTCAGGAGAAGGAAAAAAATACAAATCTAGCTCTTCAACCTTGAGCTTGAAGTCAAAATAAACAGCTGGGTTACTGTTTTGCAGAGTAATGGTGAAGGACAAGGAACAGTCAGTTTGCATAAGGCGATTGCTCAACGGAAAGGTCCTGCTGGTGGAGGTGTCTGCAAGGTGGAAGCAGAAGCCGGCCCAGCTATTCTGGGGGCTTCTCCATGGAAAGCAGGCCTTGTTCTTGTGGAGGAGAAGGGTTAATGCACACTGCAGGATGAAAATGGCTGAAGTGAGACTAGGTTAGGAGGGTGGGGAGAGAACCATCTGGGCTTGCAGCCAGTCCTGGGCTTGAAGTGGAAGCATTTCACAACCTCCTCTCTCCATGGGTTATGTCCTTGGATTGAACAGCCAGGGGGGCATCTTGGGGTAGTGGAAAGCACACGGGACTCAGCCAGAGTACTGTGTTGTGGGCCTGGCTCCATCCCTGCCTGGTGGTGTGACCCTTTCTCTCTGGGCCGGGGTTAGACTAGACTGGTCGGTCCCTGGGGTTCCTTGCAGATCTAGACCCCTGGGAGGTATAGGACATGCCCAGCCAGTGTTTTCAGACTGGAATGCAGAGAGGACAGCTACTGTGAGTGAACTGACCTACACCCTAGAGCAATGGAGTGCTGTGAGCAGGCTTTAGCTCTGGTCAAGATGGCAACATGGTGAATTTCAAATGAGGTCATCTTGGGGCAGACACAATAGTGTGCCTGTTGACCAAGGTTGTGGATCAGATGAATCAGAAAACTGGGACCCTTTGAATTCATGCTCACCGAGTTATTGCATTCCAGATATCTAGCAGGAGAACTCCCCTAATCAACATCATGTCCTGGGACAAGCTTTTTGTTTTGAGCCTGGAAGAGAAAAAGCTATAGATCATTTCCCCACTACTGCTTTTTTCCTCCTCTAGTCTTAGAAAACAGGCTCTCTTCCCCTCTCCTCCCTTCCCCATCCTCCAAGCAGATTCGCAGTAGTAAATGTACTTTCTCTCTTGGACTCACTTGATTTCTTTCTTCCTGGTGAACATGAACATCACTGGCCCGGCTTTGGGAAGTAGGGTGATAGGGCATGAGGGCAAAGTTCACAAAGCTCATCTGTTGGTCCTTCTGCTGACCTAGGCTGGAGTACATGTAGGAAGAGAGGCTCCATAGTGAGCTGCTGTATCCCACTTCTGAAGAGGGAACCCATTTCTTCTTAACAGTTGAGTATCACCTTTGAATTTCTCTGATCTTCTTGGCTGGGCCCAGGGGAACATTCAAATGAAGCAAAGTTTTCCTGAGCAGTTACTAAGTGCCAGGATCCATCTTTAGATGAGGCAAAAGACCCAGAAGTGGATCAGTCACACTCTGTAATTCCAAAGACGGAGACAGGAAAAAAGGGCAAGTCACTGTAATGTCCTGTAGAATACGGGATGGCCACAAATACAGAGAGGCTTCAAAAGAAGGTGGAACAGGGCTCAGAGGGGAGATTGGAGAAGGTTTTGTGGAAGAGATGACATGAGATAGAACCAACACAATTATTATTTTGATAATTATGATTAAAGGTAACATTTATTGAGTGCTTATCTGTTCAAGATATTGTGTGCTAGGCCCTTGTATATTATCTTTGTTCCTCTTCATGAAAACCTTCCCCTCTTACATAGCTCGTTTTGTAGATACAGAAAGTGAGTCTCTGAGAGGTTAAGTAACTTTCCCAATGCTACACAGAGAGTAGATGATTACACTCCATAGTTTTTATGGAGATAAGAAATTCGTAGTGGAGGAGAAAGAATGACAGATTGGAGTGGCAAGACCGCATAATTTTGACTGAGTGGAGAGGTGTGGGTGTTAAGGTCAGTGGGACTTGAGGCTTAGTGAGGAATATGACTTTTCCCTGAAAGTTATAGAGAGGTAGGGAGTATATGAACAGGACAGTAAAGACTGACTTCTAGAATGGTCACTTAAGTGTCAGTGCGGGATGGGCTGCAGGGAGAATGAAGGCGAGGGGGTGGGCTCAGACTGGAGTGTAACCTAGGTGAGAGGGGGAGAGGACTTGAGTTGGGGTGCTGGCAGGAGGGAGGGAGAGAGGGTCAGAGGAGCGCCTGTTTGTCCCTCTCCTGCTTCCATCACCTAAGGTATAGCAAGCAGAGAATAAAGTGTATATGGACAGTCTCCACTCTCGTGGTGTCCCACAGGTGTCCCAAGAGCTGTCCTCACTCAAATCTCGAGTAATGAGGTAGCTGCCATGTTCTCCTCATCTTCAGTGAACAGTGCACCCTCCGGGTTAGAACCCTGTGTACCCGTCCAATTTGTACATATTCTCAGTCATTTTTGTCTCCCCATTCCCAAAATTCCCCCAAAGCAGAAGCAAATGAATCATTGAGTTATTTTAATGGAATCAGGGTCTGAAGCAGAATATCTGGGTGGAGCTAGAGGATGCTCTGAGTCAGGAGCCACCCTTGGGAGATCAAATGTAAGGTGGATCAGAGGGACTGGGAGGGAGGGCAAGAGGTACTGAGTGCCTAGTGACCGCTCAGTGCAGGGATGCCTGATGTGCATCTCAGAGGCTCAGTGGCAGACTCTCTGTTTCCAAGATCCCGAAGCATCTCCCACAAAAGTGGTGACCATGGCAAAAAAGGAAAACTGTGGAGGCTTTTGACTCAACCAGAACTTAACCACTGGTGACCATCTTCTTCTTTGGTATTTCCAGAAGGCTGCTTCGACATCAGAGAACAGAGCGGAGTGGTATTTTCAGGCTTAACTTTTCCAGCAGGGAGTTCCATCACCAGGGTAGTGAAAGAAAGGGACTCTTTTTTTTATGTTCATTTATTGGTGCATTATAATTATACATTTTGATATATGTCAGGGTATCAACATCATACATGCACACATTGTACATTTAGCCCTCCCTCCAATCCCACCCTATTCCCTCTCCCTTCCCTCTTGAGACTATGATCCAATCAATGAATGCAGAGAGTGGGCATGTAACAGAGACTCAGCCCCTGTCTTCTTAGTTTATTAACTTTACAAACATATTGTGCTTGCCACGTGTCAGGCATGTTCTAAGCACTTTATAACATATTCAATTTTCATAACAATCCTTTAAGGCATTGGAGGGGCCTATATAATGGAGGAGACCTTACCCCCTTTTACTGGTGAGGAAACTGAGCTACAGTGATGTGAAGCAGCTTAGCTAAGGCTTCACGATAATTGGTAGAACCAAGACTGAGGCCCAGAAAGTTTGGTTACTGAGCCCAAATTCTGAACTCCTATATTCTGCTATTCTTTATTCTGATTTATATGCTAAGATTCTGGTACCCCTAAAAAAGGAAGATTACAACAATTCATTTCTTAAGTTATACCTACTTTAGATTCTCAAACTCTGTGTGATGTAATGGAATCAGTAAGTGGTTAGCAGGCTGTGAGTTTTCAGTTGGTTGTTAAATATGCTTTGTGTTAGTCGGACGTGGTGGCGCACACCTGTAATCCCGGTATTTGGGAGGCTCAGTTAGGAAGGTCTTTCATTTCTTAAGACCATTTATGTTCATACTTTTAAAATGCAATTCCATAGATACTTCTCCTTGCAAAGTTTAACCTCAAAACAAGACCAAGCTGGAAAGACAAGCAAAAGGTTGAGGTTGCATTTGTATAATAAAGGGCACTGAGTTTGGACCTGGAGGCTGAAGACCCAAGTGGACCACCTCCTGTCTGTGTTATCTTGCCAAGTTACCTGGTCCTTCCAATAAACATAATTAAGAATAGTTTATACCCTACCTTCCCCATGTGCCTCTTGGGAAGATCAGAGGAGGCAATTCCAGGGAAAGTACTCTGTAAATGCTGGAACATCTTTTGAGCATTAGGTGTTACTGTTGTTGTTTTTATCACACATGGCATTCAGACAAAATCCTCAAAAGGGCACGCGCTGCATTTTCCAATGCACTCAGATTTCCCGGTTGCCTCTGAGCCTCCTGGATCAGGAGACCTGGCATTTGTGGAATCCAAGATTAATGTCCAGGGAGGGCTGGCTAAGCACAGGCCCACATGGCATAGCTAAAAATACCCTTGACCTCAGTGGGAGCATCTCGGTCCCCAGAGGCAGTAGATATGGGGGACAGAGGGTGTGTGAGGAGAATGACCTCCGTCCACTGGGGTTAGGAAAGGACAGGGAGAAGGTGGCTGTCACAAGGACCTCCTTTCCTAGTGCCAGTTAGAACACTGGCTGATTACTCTCTCTCTCTTTCTCTGTGTCTTGTGTGTGTTGCAGTGGCAATTGGGGTGGGGAGGAAGCTTGACCTGAACCTTTTGTACTTTTCTGTTGGAGTGAAGCCTATGCCTTAAAGCTCTTCCTCATGGCCAAGCCTCTTAAGAATATTCTCAGCCTGCCAGTTGAGATGATAGACACCTAGAGCCAGAAGGAGGTAATCCTAGGATCTTGGTTTAGAGTTGATTATAGAGGTGACTTTAGCCCAGGGAAGCAGAATCTAATCCAAGAGCCTTGACTTAATATTCCTGGGGAGTGGGGAGGCTCGCTGTCTCCTTATGCTAAAGACCAACCATTTTCAAACTATAAGTCTTAGAGCTCCAGAATCTTGCTACTTAAAATTTGGTCCATGGATTAGTGGCTTCACCATCAACTAGGAACTTACAAGAAAGGCAGAATTTCAGGGCCCATCCTAGACCTCTAAGTGGGAACTTGCATTTAACCTGATCCACTGTGGATTCATGTACACATTAAAGTCTGAGAAGCACATTAAATTTTTTTTTTTTTGCGGTACCGGGGATTGAACCCAGGGGCGTTCTACCTCCGCGCTACACCCCCAGCCCTATTTTTTATACTTTATTTTGAAACCGGGTCTCACAAAGTTGCGGAGGGCCTCACTAAGTAGCTGAGGCTGGCCGTGAACCTGGATCCTCCAGTCTCAGCCTCCCAAGTATGGGGCTTACAAGCGTGCACCACCATGCCCAGCTGAAGCACATTAAATTTTGAGAAGCATTGTCCTGGGATTCCTCAGAAGTCCATTGGGAGGATCACTAATGGGTGGGTTCCAGTCTTATAAAAGATGACATTTAGCTGGGCGTGGTGATGTATGCTTGTAATCCCAGTACTAGGGAGGCAGAGACCGAAGGATCCGGGTTTGTGGCCAGCCTCAGCTACTTAGTGAGGCCCTCTGCAACTTTGTGAGACCCAGATTCAAAATAAAAAAAAGATAAAAAAAAATAGGGCCGGGGGTGTAGCTCAGAGGTAGAATGCCCCTGGGTTCAATCCCTGGTACCAAAAAAAAAGAAAAAAAAATAAAAGATGACATTTGAAGATGGCTCTGTTTGCATCTAGAAAAAGATGGTATGCCTCTTCCTCTGGCAGAAGAGGAATTTCTACTGACATTGGGATCTTCTCTCTCCTTCTGGGGTCAGTTACCACGCTACCCTGCCTTGTTCATTTGATCCTCGACTGTCTGAGTCCCTCAGGTCTAGAGCAAACCTGGTGCAGGGAAGAGGCTGCTTCATCAGTGATGGGCTGTGTTAGAAGATTAGTGGGACATTGCCTTGTCCCCAAGCTGTGCCATTCCCAGCTCCAAGGGTCAAGCCTGGATAGTGCTGCCTGGTGAGATGCTGATGACACATAAAGGAGGCTGTCACGACCTGCGAGTTTAGGACTCAGCTCAGCTCTCTGAGTGGGGAGGGCAGAAGGGTGCGGAGCTTCCTCCTCTGTAGGTGGAATTATGCAGGGAGCTTAGTGTTTGTTGTATGAGGAACACATCCTGGCAGGATCGGAAGGAGTGCCAGGAGCTGAGAAGAGATAAGCCTGCTTCCAGCTGGGATCTGGGCACAGCCCTGCGGCAGCAGGTTTTCAGGATTTCCAGAGGGAGTGCTTGGCGGGCCCACAGCAATGTCTTTTCCGAGCCTCAGTTTGCTGTCATTATAAATAACTGTGATTTGCATTCCCTTCGCATCCTAACCTAGAGGAGCTCAAAGCACTCACTATGGAATCCCTCAGGCCCAGCCTCACACAGATCCCTCATAGGCAACATTCATTCCTTCCATTTTACAGAAGGGGAAACTGAGGCTCTGAGAAGCCTTATGAGTGTGCCACCTACATCTGGGATGGACTAGAACTGGCAAACTGGGAGGAATCAAGGGCCCAAGTACAGCTGCAGAGCTCTCTAAAGGCTGGCCCCAGACTCTTTCTGGCTGAACTCTAGTCTTTTCTCCTCCTGCATACTACCCTACCTAGATCAGCCTCCCCTGCCTACCACCCTGTGCCCTTTGGACACTCATTGTGTGGATATGTTCCCTTCTCTACTCTCCTACCTCTACACTCTCCAGCATGCATCTTTGCCTCTCTCTTGTGACACTACTGTTTTCCCTTCATAGGAGTTATCTGACAGTGTGTTCCTCTGTCTCCTGCCCAGCCTTCAAAACTTTGAAGGTAGGGGCATGGTTCAGCCTCTTGGATCCAAGCACAGAGCTGTCCTTGGAAAATGTTTGTGCAATGATGACTCGACAGAAGACCAAAACATTCGAGCTAGTAGAAGAAGCAGATTCTGCATTTGTAGAATCTCATGGGTGAAAGGGTCATGTCATTCAACAGTTATGATCTAATGGAGGTTGGAGGGGCCAACTCTAAAAAGATTTGGAGTAAAAGCCCCAGATCCCTATGAGAAATCTTGCTGTGATTAGAGAGGTCTTAAGAGGCACAACTGGCATTAGCTTGAGATATTTGAGTTCTCTGAGTCTTAGTTTTTTTTTAACCTGTGAATATGAGGATACTGAGGCAATGCACCTCCTAGGGTTGTTATAAAGATGAAATAAGGGAAGGTGTGTGTAAAATGTTTATTGGAGGATTGGCACTTACAAAGCCTTTGATACTTGTCAGCTGTAGTTAGTAGGAGGCATCATCCTTTCTTCTCCTATCCTGGAGCCAAATAATGACTGAGGACAGAGAAGAGAAGGGTGATAGGGAACCCCAAATTTGGAACTGGGACTTACTTCTCAGGATGTGAATGTGCTGGGTCTTAGGAAATGGTTATCTAGGATTCCTACACACTTTAAATAAATAGCCTGTAATCCAGCCCCATGCTAGCGCTTCCTTAGTTCCAATTATGTAACTAATCACCAACTATTCAGGAGTCAAGTGAGCCCAGCCCCTGGGCCATGGTCTCCACTCTGGAGACCTTCAGTTTGGAAAGCAAAGGGTGTGGGGTGGAAAAAAAGACTGGGCTAAGATCCTCAGGACCTGGGTTTATCCTCTGCCTCGCCTTGTGACCATGGACCATTCATCCCCTCGGGGAATTTGGCCTCAGCTTTCCCATCTGTTATATGAAAAGACTGGAATAGATGCTTCATAGTTAATCATGCTAGTTTATTGTGGAAAACAGGGACCTCCAGGAATCCTACATTTCTCTTGCTTCTCTTCATGGGATTGGAGGTGAAGGAGAACAAGCCTGTAATTCGGTGCTTTGCATATTCACTTACCTTTTTCTAACTGTACAGACAGCTCAGTATGGCTGATAAGGTGGGTGTCATAATCCCCATTTTATGGAGGATAAAACTGAGGCTCATAGAGGGCAGAAACCCATGGTGCCATTGCTCAGGAGAGGCAGAGCAGTGCTCTTGCTTTCTCTGTTCTGAGTTTCTTGGCCAGTGATGCCCAGAATTGGTGGTGGTTGTAGAGCTGGCCTAAAGTGAAGCCTCTTCTTCTTCCTGGTTTTCTCCCCATTCCCAGGCTCCAGTCATCTTTGTCCTTCTCACTGGGCTACCCTGTAAGAGTGGGATGTGATGGACTTGAGTCCAGGACAAGTGAATGAGATGGAGTCTGATGAGAGCCTTATTTTTCCCCTCTGCCACTTCTTCCCCCATTCTGTGCTAAAGTCCTTGTCCAGGTTTCACCTTCTGAGCAAACCTGCATTTGAGAGCTGGGAAGACTTAGGGCTATTGTTCTTCGGGGATGCAGACACAGAGTGCTGAGGACAGAGACATTGCCTTGGAGCAACATAGGCCAAGTGTGGCAGTGAGACTTCTGGCTGCATGGTTGACCTATTCAGATGGATTGAAGTAATTGGGCAGAAAGTCATGCACTTGAAGATAAAGATAAGCTTCCAAAGAAGGGGCAGGGGAAGGTAGTATGAGGCCTGCAGTGAAAACAGGTGCATGAGATAAAGGAGAATTAGTCCAGGAGATCTGGAAGAATTTGAGCAGCTCTGATGAAATATTTCTCACATCCGTTCCTTCCCTTCATTGTCACTGCCACCGCCCAGGTGGTTGCAATAGCCTGCCAGGTGGTTGCAATGGCTCCCTGCTCCTGTTCCTCCTGCTCCATTCCACCCTACCTGGAGCCCAACCTTCCTGTTCAATTGTTTTCCTCCATGCTCCCATCTGAGCATGTAGCGCTAACAACCCCAGGTGAACCACTCACTCTTCCTGGTCCTGTACTTTTCCATCTCCAGCCTTTGCTTTTATTTTCCTCCCTCTGTTCAACTCTCCTAGCCTAGCAAGTGCAAATCCAATTTCATCCTTTCAGGCTCACTTCAAATGACACTTCCCCTGTCATCTCTTTCTTGATTCTCTCTTCCTCCTCCCCCCCCCCACCCCTGAGTGTATCTAATATGCAATTGTTTGGTCTCCTTCCTTAAGGCTTTTATTGCCAATTGCCTGGTATTATAACTATTTCTGTCTGTGTCTTACACCTCCCACCCCAGACTAGGTTCATCCTGCAGTTTAGGAAAGGGAACATGTTCAAGTTTTCCTTGTCTGGACTATCATGTAGTTATTTGGTGAATTCATAAAGACATAAATAAAAGTGTATTTGTTAGGACAGGAAACAGAAGAGATTAGCATCTGAGCTTCAAATAAATCAGAAAACCCAAATTAAACTGATTGAGGCACGTGTTGAGGGAAATGCAAACACATTCAAAGAATGGTGGATCAGAAAGAAAGGGGCCCAGCGAGGGAGTACAACCTGGGGGAGCTGGGAAATAGGTAAGAGGGAGATGATGGCTTTTGTGTTATGCTTGTAACAGGAGAAGTCAACAGAGGCTGGAAGAAGCTTCTTAAGGTGGAACCCAATGAATCATAAAGCTTCCACTTAACCCTTAAATAGCCCCGTGTATCTTCCCCAAGGTAGAAGCCCAGGAAAGGAAAGTACCCGGTGAACAAACGAGTGGGCCACGGGAATTGCTGAACTCACCCACAGCTGGGCCAGTGAAGAATATCAAAATGGAAAAGACCCAATCCTTGCCCCCAAGGTCACGGTCTACTTCGAAAAAGATGACACTGTTCCAAACAGTCCTGGCCAGGCACACTTCAGGATGTGTATGAAACATGAGCTACATGCAAGAGACCACGGGGATTCTGGATAGGGAGAGTGAGAGCACAGTCAAAGGAGGGAAGACTTACGGAGAACATGCTTTTCATGTTTCAGGTACAGAGGCTGCATGAATGGCCCGACTTCCACAGTCTCCAGAGTGGTCTGTGAGGAGTCATGGTGAGTAAGGTGGAGAGTCGGCAGAGGAAGGCAAACCAGACTGCGCTGTGTCAGGCCACAGAGAACAGTAATTCCCAGGTAGGCAACACTGGGCATCGACTGACCATTGCTTATACACGTGTGTGTGTGTGTGTGTGTGTGTGTGTGTGTGTGTGTGTTACATAGGAAGGCCAAACAAAACTATGAAATAGAAATAGCAATCTTCCCTCATCCAAACTCAGTCCCACCTGTGCAGGTGGAGTGGTGCAGGGGGTAAGTCCCTAAGGGAATCCTATCTCTGCCACTCCTCATTCCTTGCCTTAGAAAAGTGAAGGCTAGGGACAGTGTGGTGGCGCATGCCTGTAATCCCAGTACTGGGGAGGCTGAGACAGGAGGATGGCAGGCTTAAGACCAGCCTCAGCATCATACCAAGGCAGCAGCCTAGCGAAACGCTGTTTCAAAATAAAAAATAAAAAGGACTGGGATGTAGCTCAGAGGTAGAATGTCCATGGGCACAGTCCCCAGTTTGGGGGAGGGGGAGGAGAAAAAAGAAAGGAAAAGAAAAGGAAAAAATAGTAAAGTGAAGGCTAAATAGACGATGAGGACTGCACATGGGCCTTTGTTCTCTTAGCTGGCCTCATCTGCACAGGGAAATCGAGCGGCAGCTGTGGCCGTGCAGCTGCATGGGAAGGCCAGGCTAGTGGCGGGGAGTCCCCGAAGCCAGTCTGGGCCACTGCACCTCCCTGTTTGGGGCTGGGTGCAAGAGAAG
The DNA here is from genome assembly GCA_004027185.1 of Glis glis. Classification (NCBI taxonomy): domain Eukaryota; kingdom Metazoa; phylum Chordata; class Mammalia; order Rodentia; family Gliridae; genus Glis; species Glis glis. The sequence continues at coordinate 34,642 of PVJS01011582.1, read as the reverse complement.
AGGGAATATGAGTGGGAGGAAATGAGAGGCTGTGTCAGAGAGAAAGGGGTCCTAGGTATCATTTATGTGCACCCCCCCCCCTTTTACACACAGAGAAACTGAAGTCAAGAGGAGCTTGTCCAGTTACAGCCAGTGACTGTCAGGACTTTGGCTAGAAACCCCCTGACTTCGGGGCTAGTGGTGTGTTCTGTCACTGGGATAGAAGAGAGGGACAGAAAGGTAGATGACTGCGGACGAGGGGTGCAGAGCCCTTGGTACACCACAAGGCAGGCAGGCCCTCCCCTCTTTTTATTTATTTATTTATTTTTTTGTGGTGCTGAGGATTGAACCCAGGGGCATTCTACTTCTGAGCTCTATCCCCGACCCTATTTTATTTGGAAACAGGGTTTTGCTAAACTGCTGAAAGCCTTGCTAAGTTGCTGAGGCAGTCTTCCAACCTGCCATCCTCCTGTCTCTGCCTCCCAAGTACTGGGATTATAGGCATGTGCCACCATGCCTGTCAGGCCCTCCCTTCTGAGTAGCTGTCCTGGGCAGGTCAGCTTCTGATCTTTGCTACACACACACACACACACACACACACACACACACACACACACATCCTCCATGACCACAGGAAGTTTGGGGAAAATATGTCTTCATAAGAAAGACTTTCACAATTCCCATGAAATTTGCAAGTTGTGGTTGTTGTTAACGGTTGTTGGAATCCTTTTAAAACCCTTCAATGTTCCTTTTGTGAGCAGAGAATTTATATTCTTATTCTTTCTGAAGGCTTTGAATAGTAAAAAAAGAAAAGAAAAAATTAAAAAAAGAAAGAAAAAAGACGGACATTAAGAAATTTATGTTTGTTCCTCAAATTTCTCAAATTTAACTTTATATTATTGAAAGGATGAAGCCCTATTTTATTTTAGGCTTGTGAGCTTGTGGTTAAGCAAAGAGGTAGCGATGCTCTGTTGGGAAGAGCACTAACCTTGACATCAAAAAACCTGGGCTCAGATGCCCGCTCTGCTGTTTCCAAGCCTTTCTTACTTTGGTCAAGTCAATTTATCTCTCTAAGCCTCTCTTTCCTCATCTTTAAAATTGGGATATTAATAATATCAGATAAAATCATGAACAAGACAACTGAAATCCCTGTCCCTTCAGAGCATGTAACAGAGATTAAAGGGGATAGCATATATTGACAAATTTAGCACCGTGCCTGGCATGTAGTAGCTGCTTAATAAATCATGAAGGTAGAATTCTCATGACCCTGGGACCTGGGAGAGCTGTCTCAGCTGGTGTGGCATTCCCCAGCCAGGAGATGCTGGAAGTCTCTAGGCACTGAAGCGTTTGTCCAGTACTGCTCCTTGGCTCGTCGACCTCCTTCAGCACAAATGATTGGGGCCCCTTCCATGTCTCACAATTCTTTATAGAGTTTCCCAGACAGGAAACACTTGTGCTCATGCAAATCCCATTCATGTAGATACAAGACCAAGGTCCCTGGCTCTAACCATGTCTGTGGAATGGTCCTTGCCCCATGGATCCATTTCAAGTTCTAAAAGTAAATTTCTAACTGTTCTGTTTGTTGATTGGTTTCTACTTATTAACCTTTCTCTGGCTATCATAAGCAGGATAAACGAAGCTTAGGATAAATGAGTGAAAAAGCAGATGGAATCTGGTCTATCTCTAGTTAAACCCACATTCATAGGAACTGGAGGGGGAGGAGTCAGTGACCAGTCATCATGCTATAGGACACTGCTACCTGATCATATTGGTTCATCTTACAAAATTGGTACAACTCTTTCCCAGGGAGAGTATATTGAAGGGGGAATCAGAGGAAGTGGGTTTGGATTTGAGAACCACCTCTGGTTCTCTCAAGTCAGAGAGTCATAGACAGAAGGATAATAAACACTATTTTGTTCAACATTTTTATTTTATAGTTATCAGAACTGTGGTCCAGGAATGCCCTCTAAGACCATCTGCTAATTAATGACGTATGCAGTGATGTGGGGTATACATAGTCACGGAACCCAATTAGCACATAGTTCCCCAGACTCCCAGTCCAATGGTTGTTTTTTATCCTCCCAAAGCTAGAGAGGCCACATAATACTGTTCTCTAAGAATGTTGGAAGTTCCCCTAGACAACCACTGAATCATTTTGATTTCTGCTCACGGCATTGTCTTCAACAAGTAGGAGTATGAAATGAATTTAAATACCTGCAGATATATAAAAATGAAGAATCTTCATATTTATTGAGTGGAATCTCAAATACAGAAACCAAGCCAAATTGGGCATAATAAGGATAATAAAGAGGAAGGTTTCATTGAAACCCAAGGAAAACCCCTTTGACATTTAGAGGTATCAAAACTGGAATGCTCTGCCTTGGAAGAGAGTGAGCTCCTTGCCATTTGAGGTGACCACGTGAATGCCCGATATTTTATGAGGTAGTAGGTTAGGCTGGGTGACCTTTAAGGTCTCACATCTTTAGTAAACCCACATGGAATTATTGGGATCCTTGTATTTAAATGCTCCCTTCTCAAGCCCATTTGTGCATCTGTGCCACTGGACAGTTACTACCTCTCAAGCTCATTAAACTTGCCATCTGTCATGCAAAGTAGTAGTTCCTTTTGTTTGCTCTAAAATTAACTCGTGCAAACTTTGGGGTCAGGGAAGACTGGGATAGTTCTGTTTTTCTGAGATTTGCTGATTAAGTACACAGTTCCATTTTGTCAAGTATTGTCACATCCCCTCTCAGCCTGATATTTTTTGATTGAGGAAATCTAATTTTGCTAAATCTATCTTTATACCAACAGGCTTCCATCATATTGGTGATTTGAACAGTTCTGTCCTTCTCCCACCTCCCCAAGCCTAAGTTTTTCTTGAAGGCCTGTGAATAGAACTGCCACATATTTTTTTCTGAGCCCACACACTGCATTTATGTGAACAGGGGATCACGCCTTTTCTATCTGGCTTCCATCTTGTTTCTGGTGAAACCCAACATTCCTGTGAGCATAGCAACTTAGGCAGCCCCTGGAGTACAGATTTGTCAGAACTGATCTCAGCATCTGCCCTGCCATTTAGCTGTGTGATGCTGTACAAGTCACTGATTTCATTGTATAATAGGGAAAGGGACACTTTAAAAAATTAAGAGACAAAAACAACTAAAAGATATCTATGCAAGTATCCTATGTGGGACCTGGTACAGAGGCTGTACTTAGTACCTATTTATGAAAGGGACATGAAATAAATGCATTTCTTCAGTTGTGATGCATCAGAGTCCATTGTTATATAAATGGAGAATGGAGCATATTTTACCTAAGAGAACTGTTTTCTATTTGCCCAAACTGAAGCTCAGTTGCTATATTTCTTTTCTTGCTTCTTCTGAGATCTTTATGTCCCTGAGATTTAAACTCAGCCAACTTCAGTTTATATCCCTTCTCTATGATTTATTAGCTCTAGAATCTTGGTTCATTAATATCTCTAAGTCCATTTCTTCAACTGTAGCATTGAGATAATAGAAATACTTGACCTGGAAAACAGGCTTTGAACTTAAATTGACTCAGAGTTCAAGTCCTAGCTCCATCAATTTCTAGTTTTGTGACCACAGACAAGATACTGAGCCTTTCCCGGTTTCTTAATATACAGAAAGAAAAAAATCCCACTCTCCTCATAGAGTCCTTGTCATAATTCAGTGGGGTAACTCTATGCAGCATGTAAAGATAGTCCCCCCCACCCCGAGCCTCACAGTAGGTTATCAAAAAAATTAGTCATGTTCCTCCCCTGTCATGCAGTTGCTCAGACGATTTGTAACTTCTAAAGAGATGTAGTATTAGTAGTTACTGTTCATCTACATTTTATAGTGAAGCGAGTAGATGTGGAGTTGAGCTGGGATTCAAGTACTATAAGTTTAGTAAAGGCACTGCTCCTTGAGCTTGGGTTCCTTGTATCAAATAAAGATGGCAGACCTCTCCTTGGTTACCTTACAGAAGTTCCTTGAGCATCGTGGATGGTGAAACCATTAATGCAATCTGAAAATGAAGCACCATGATGAGTAGAGGTGTTCGGTGACATTTGCAAAAGTGTATATTTCATGACTTTGTACTTCTTCTGTGTATTTCATTAAAATGTGAAGTAAGAGTCAGGCGTGGTGGCGCATGCTTGTAATCCCAGTACTTGGGATTGAGACTGAGACAGGAGTATTGCAGGTTTGAGACCAGCCTCAGCAACTTAGTGAGGCCCTCAGCAACTTAGTGAAACCCTGTTTCAAAGCAAAAGATGGGGCTGTGGGGTGTAGCTCAAAGGTAGAATGCCCCTGGGTTCAATCTCCAGTACCAAAAAAAAAAAAAAAGTGAACACCTAAGTCAAAGTCTTACTGACTCTGGATTTATGATTCCTGGAGATCTTTATGTTACTATCCTCTGTTCAAGGAGGTTGCAACAGATATTACTATACTGTTTCCATGATCCTTTTCAAAGATGACATGGTACCATGCCAACTAATTCTTCAATCAGGCTGCCATTTGGTATAAAAGTTCAATTACACATACCTTGATTCTCTGAACATTGAAATCTTTGAGTTTCAATAGTCTCTTGCTAGCCGGGCGTGGTGGGGCACGCTTGTAATCCCAGTACTCGGGAGGCTGAGACCGGAGGAGCTGCGTTCGCGGCCAGCCTGAGCTGCTTAGTGCGGCCCTCCGCAACTTAGTGAGACCCTGTTTCAAAATAAAGAATAAAAAATAGGGCTGGGGGTGTAGCTCAGAGGTAGAATGGTCCTGGGTTCCATCCCCAGTACCACACACAAAAAAATAGTCTCTTGCTTAGACCCTAGCCCTGGTTTCTTAAAGAATATTGGCTTGTTAAAAATCCTCCTGTTGTTTTACCCATAATAGGTTATGTTTATTATATTCCATGACAACACTATTTTTTTGGTACTGGGGACTGAACCCAGGCATTCTACTTCTGAGCTACACTCCCAGTCTGATTTGTTTATTTATTATTTTGTGTGTGTGGTGCTGGGGATTTGAACCCAGGAACATTCTACCTCTGAGCTACACCCCCGGCCTGATTTTGTTTTTATTTGGAAACAGGGTCTTGCTAAGTTGCTGAGGCTGGCCTTGAACCTGTGATCCTCCTGTCTCAGCCTCCCAAGTACTGGGATTACAGGCATGCACCACCATGACCCGCTGATACCTCTTTTTATTATGAATCTCACCTGTGGAGGTGAGATTTGGTATCTTATAATTTCCACGTAGCCCTTCATATGGGTGGATTTCCATTGGCAGTGCAGCATTCCCTTTGATTCAGTGACCATTTATAATGACAGACTGTGCATTCTGGTCAGTGGCTCCACAATTTACTCATGACCTACTCCCAAATGGTGATGTGAATGCCAGCTAGCACAGATGACTTATTTAGTTTTTCCATTGCATTTAGCTGTGGAAGGAGTACAAGGTGTGGAGCCCTGTCTTGAGAGGCAAGCAATTTGGGCTACTGCCCCAAATCTGCTACTCATTCGTTGTATGAACCTGAGCTAGTTATTTCCTTTTGTGACTCCATATCCTCATCGAAGACTTGCAGAGGTTGGATGGAATTATCTCTGATGTCTCTTCTGATTTTGTCATTTTGTGATTCTAAAATATGTTATCACTCATAGTTCTTCCCGGCAAGTTCCTTGATGAACAAGGTGAGGGCAAGCTGCAGCACCTGATAACATACCTCCCTTTTTTGGCCAGCACTCAGAAGCTCCCCTTCATTACACTGTGGGGAAACATCCTTGATTAAGCACACTAGAATCAAGTTGTGTGGCAGCTTAGCCCGGAGAAGAGCTCAAAAGAGATGATGGGCAATCATTTGGATTGATTTTTCTATTAGTAAAATAAATTGGAAAATATCCGTTGATGAAATTTAGAGTAAAAATTAGCAGGGGAGAGAGAGACTGACTCACTTATTTCATAGTGTCGACATTGGCATTGGGAGCTACCTCTTCATGAAGGCCTTGTGCAGAGGAAAGCGACATGGATTAGACACAGTGCTGGGGTCTGTATTGTGGCATTCTCTTGCTGGTGGCCTGGGCATGTCTGATTCTCCCTTTGGGTCTTCATTTCCTCCATTTGTTAATGAGCATCTTGGGCTGAGGCCGTACTTCTCGAAGTGTAAGAAGCATGTGAATCACTAGGATGACTTGTTAAAATGAAGGTTCTGATTCAGAAGGACTGGAGTGAGTCCGCGGATTCTAGTCGTAACAATCTCTTCAGTGCTGATATTGCTGGTCCTTCCTCTATGGAGAAGCAGGGGCTGGATAATTTTAAAAGGTCCATTTAAGCTGTGAATATGCCAGGATAAAGTGGAAAACAGAGCAAGACGCTGTGTTTAGATGGTACATGGTCATATTAAGATACCCTTTTGTTTTAGAAAGGTAAGAATAGAATTCCCAAGCCTGGGTTTGAACAAGAAGGAAAGTGGGCACCAAAGGGGCCATTTTCTGAAACTGTGAGATGATTGGAAAAGCATTCATGTTTGAAAGGAAAGGGGAAGTGAGGCAGAAAGTTTTCTTGAGGCAGATAGAAAAGTCAGGGAACAACATCCATAGAAACCACACAAGATGGTGTAGGAAATGGTTGTAGAAAAGTAATAAAGAGCTTCATGCTAATTCCAGAGACCAGTTGCAGGTGATCAACTGCATTTTACAGATACTGTCCCAAGTGTCTTCAGGACGATCCTGCAAAGCTGTGGAGAACAGCAGGTTCTCCCTACCATAAGGGGGAGCCAGGTGGGGAGAAAGAAGGGGTCTAGGCTGAGAACACAGCGAGAGGGGAGCCTCTGAGGCCTGGTGGAGACTTGGGTTTGACCCCCCAGTACAGGGGCTGAAGCCTGGGGTCTGCTCACACTCAGCAGAATGTGCCGAGGCTCCCTCCACGACTCCCCTCTGGCGCTGCTGTGGGGAGTGGGGTGGGGGAAGAAAGTGTCTCAATGCAACCTCAGTTTCACTTCCTGCCTCAAACACAGAGAGTCCTTATATAAATATCGACCTCAGCAGCTGCTACTCTCACCCCTCTTCTCACTATTACTCCCGAGGCCCAGCTCACAGGCAGGGCGCCTGCAGCCTCTCACTTTCCCCGGTCCCACAGTACTTGCACCCGGCCCACCAGGTGGGTGCCTGGGGCAGAAATGAATCACAACCTTTCTCTGGCCCTCCAGCCATCCATGCCCAGCAGCCCTCACCTCGCTGAGCAGGGGAGGTTGTCCTGACTGGAGGCCCACGTTAATCAAATCAAACCTTGTCTGCAGATGTGCCAGTCAGCCCATCTGTGGAGGCCACAGAACGTGCTATCAGCACTTGCGCTGACAGGCGGGGCAGAAGAGAACCTGGCCTGTCCACATGCATGTATATTCTGTCCCATGGAATGAGCTAGAATCACCGCAACTTTCCAATGTGCTTTAAGTCAGGAAGACACTATGAAGAGTAGTCTGAGATGGAAGACCAAAAATGTGTCTAGTCTCCACTCTGACATGAATGAATTAAATCTTCTACTAATCTTAACCATGAGAAACTCCCTTTGAACACTGTTTTTGTTTACTTATTTCTGAAGATGTTATTTTAAAAACAAACAAACAGGCCAGGTGCGGTGGCGCTTGCCTATAATCCCAGTACTTGGGAGGCTGAGACAGGCAGAGCACAGGTTTGAGGACAGCCTCAGCAATTTAGACCCTCAACAACTTAGAGAGACCCTGTTTCAAAATAAAAAATAAAAAAGGGCTGAGGGTGTAGTTCAGAGGTAGAATGTCTCTGGGTTCCATCCCCAGTACCAAAACAAACCAACAAACAAAAAAGGCCATGTCTCATCATCTCCCTGATCCTCAATATCTTCTTTTTTAAAATGCCATAAGTGCTGCTTCTCTTCTAGTGTTGTTTCAAGGAACATATGAAATGCTTTTTATCTCACTACCCTGCAGATGCTTGACATGTAAGAGTGTGAGTGTGTGTGTGTGTAGGAAAAGAGTGGCAAAATATAAGCTATTATTCCAAACTATTATAATTACCCATATCCTAATGTTATAGCCAAGGTCATTTTCAAAACAGAAAAGCTCAGGCAGAGAATAGTAAAATGGCCTCACTAGGCCCCTGAAACAGCCAGTGGAAAGCAGTGTTTGGGAAACTCACCATCTATGTGTTACTTGACAGATAAATTGTTGTCAAAATATTATGCTCATTTTCCCATTGAATCTGTTTATGATGTGACTAGATATTTGTGATTTATTATTAAATGACAAAAACAGATTACCAGACAGTTTGTTTAGAATAAATCCATTAAGATTATATATAAGCTTTGAAAAAAAGACTAAAAAAGGACGGATGGTCACTAAAATGCTAACTACTGGTGATCTCTGGATGATGGTATTTGGGACATTGAAATTTTTTTCTTTGTGTTTGTTTGAATTATCCATATCAGATATGATTAGCATCAAAGAAATTGATGAAGAATATAGAAATTAGGTGTTCTTAGCTTTTTCTTTTTGCCAAATGCCCAGGTTGGGTGTCAAGTGAAGGGAAACCCCAGGTAAGAGTGCTGAAGCAGATTATCATGGTCCAAGCAAGGACTTTTCACTGAGTGAGACTCTTAAAGTTCACTTCCCAAGAGGAATTGATTACTATGTTTACATCTTTTATTCATTTGTTCACCCTGTCACCATCCCCTCATTTAGGTCATAAAAGAGTTATTGGGTTGCTTCCTCAGTGTAGAGGAAGGACATGGACTACTGGTCAGAAGATCAGGGTTGAGGTTCAGCTACCATTTGGGGGAGGACGTGGGCCCTTTTCCCCTCTGAGCACATGAGGACCTTGGATCTGTAAATCTGGTGAGCATGAAAGCTCTTTGAGAACTCCACAGTGTTGGGCACGAAAGGGACTTCTGTGAAGTGCAGAACACTCAGCGAGCAGTGTAAGAGAGAAAGGTATGTCAGATACAGGCTACACTCTGGAGCAGCTTAGATTTGATTAGTCTGCTGGCTTAATGTAAAGTCTTGCAGCATGGTGCTCAGGAAGAATCCCTGAACTGGAATATAGGGAGCCTCGGTTCTAGGTCAGTCTGAGCTACTGACATGCTGTGTGACAATGAGCAATTCACTTTCCCCCTCTGACTCTTCTATCTATCACATAAAAGGTTTATTAAGACCAGGTATCTCCAAGGCATCTTTCACCTCGGACATTCCATATAATCTCTATAGCATGATTCTTCATACATTGTAACTCATGAGAATTTCAACAACTTTTCATCATAAATTATCCTAATATTCTTCCACTTTTAGGACTTATTCTAGCCGCAGCTGGAAAATCAGCACAATTTGGTCTTCACCCATGACTTAAAATCAGGACATTGAGCTAAAATCAGGAAAAATCTGAAACATATTTATATGCATCAGGAGTCAATATGTATCATGTGCTGGTTCCTATTTGTAGAGCAAAGAGCAGGAACATTTTAGACAGCATCGGCACCCAGTAGACCTTTCCTGCATCTACCAATGCTGGTCTTTGGCTGGATGCCCTGCTTCCCTGCTTAGTTTCTGTTGCCTCAGGAAAGAGGAAGAGAGGAAGCTCTTCTACAAGAGAGCTGGGAATCCAGTTGAGAGTCATGGACAAACATGATAGGCATGGAACATGTACAATGCCTGCTGGTTGTGTTTATTAGCTATTTCTTCCACCTTATTATAGGAAGCTGTTTCTCAAGTCTTACTGTGAGTCCAAGTGAGGGAGGTAGATAGTGTGAGCCCAGTGAGCCCTGACATGGTCATCTGGGGTTCAGGGTGTAAGTCAACTCAGTTAGTGAGTGACTGGATAGCATTCATCCATTCATTCATTTATTCAAGATGAATTTATGCAGCACCTGCTCTGTGTGCTAAGTACTGGGTTAAACATTTCGGATAACAAGATACATAGGACATAATCTGTTAGACTATATGTTTCTGAAGAGCATGTGTCTTGCGCTTACTTATTCAGTGCATAGTGCCCCATAGAAGTGCACACACACTGTGGGATCCTTGGGCAAGTCATTTCTTTCCCTGAAACTTGTTTTCCTCCATAAAATGTCTCTGAGGAACTGGACTTGAAGAGCTCCAAGATTCCTTCTTTTTATTTGGTGTGTGTTCCTGGGGATTGTACCCAGGGGCATTCTTCCTCTGAGCTACACCCCCAGCCCTTTTTATTTATTTATTTATTTATTTATTTATTTATTTATTTATTTATTGTTTTGAAACAGGGCTTCCCTAGGTTTCTGAGAGTCTCACTAAGTTGCTGAGGCTATCCTCGAACCTGTGATCCTCCTGTTTCAGCCTCCCAAGTACTGGGGTTACAGGCGTGAGTCAGGACGCTTGGCTCTAAGATCCCTTCTAATTTAGATTTCTGTTGTTACCTGGTGTCCTGCAGTGAAAGGGTTTTGTATAGGGGGATGGAGCAAAGGTCACAGACCAATTGGCAGGAGAGGTGAAATGAAACCGCAAAGCCTCCAGGGAGTGCATGAACCAGCAAGTCCCCTCACTCTAACGGGCTAGGAGAATAAGCACAATGGCACTCTTGGGCTTGGCAGGAACCACAGCAGCACTTTGGATTTGGGGGATCCTTAGGGCATCCTTTAGGCAGAGATGAGGCTTACCAGGAGATAGGCTGGACAGTGCCCCATCTGTCCCAATGCTCCAGGCTATAACAACAGCAGCAACAACAACAACATGTGATAAGGGCTCACATTCTGGATGGAAATCTCACCGGTTCTGCCCCCACCCCCAAGCTTTACTTGTGCCACCAAAACTCTAAGGGGGATAGCAACACGTACTTCACATATCACCCTGATGATTAAATGTGAGAATGCTTATGAGAGGTCTTTGTAAACTCTAAAGTGCTTTATACGTGAAAAATAGAATTAATATTCATGGAGGAGAAAGAAATAAAGGGAAACCTTAAAAACTGAACAGGTTCTCTCTCTTTCTACTTAGTGAGGCCCTCCGCAACTTCGTGAGACCCGATTTCAAAATAAAGTATAAAAAATAGGGCCGGGGGTGTAGCGCGGAGGTAAAACGCCCCTGGGTTCAATCCCTGGTACCGCAAAAAAAATAAGTATTTTATGAAAATCAACTCATGTAAGCCTCATAACATGAGGTGGGGACTGTTATTATTCCCATTCAACAGATAAGGAAACTGAATTCTCAAATTACCTAGGGCATGTAGATAATTTGATCAAGGTCACCCAACCAGTAAGTGGTGGCAAACCTGACTCTTAAAACAAGGTAGTCTAGCTGCAGAATCTGCACTCTTAACCAACATACTCTTCTGCTTCCCTGAAAGGAAATTCTGTCTGTCTGTCTGTCTGTCTGTCTGTCTCTCTCCCCCTCCTTCCCCCCCTTCCTCCCTCCCTCCCAGGGGTGCTCTACTACTAAGCTACACCCCCAGCCCTTTTTATTTTTTATTTTGAGACAGGGTCTCATTAAGTTGCCTAGGCTGGCCTAGAACCTATGATCCTCCTTCCTCAGCCTCCCAAATAGCTAGGATTACAAGTGTGCACCATGCCGCTGGGGGGGAGGGTAGTTTCTAATTCAACTAAATTCCAGCCAATAAACATGATCTGAGAGCTGGATTTGGCAGTAGGTGCACAGTTTATGGTCTCAAGGAGCATAAGCAAATAAGGAAATACTCCGAGGAATAAGGAATCATTTTACCAATTATGGAAATCTGATTGGTTCTGGAACAATGTAGAGAGATTGTGGAGATGCAAAGTTGAGGAGTTTCCAGCGGGTCTGCATTCACAGGAAACCAAGGGTGTGGGCAAAGAAGGTCCAAGGTGAGGCTGAAAGGGTGATGTGTTGGAGCCTGGTGGTGCAGGGTGTTGAGAGACAGGCTAAAGAGATGAGGCTTTAGTCTAGAGTTGGTAGATAATTATGAAAAGTTTTTCAACAGGTAAATAGCGTATCAAAGTATAATGTTAAGAGAGTTAAGTTAGAAGAAGGTCATTTACCTTGGACCAACACTATTACCATAATCTAAGAACTGGTAAAGATGAAGGTGATAAAAGTTATCTGGGAAAACTAATATAATATAATATAATATAATATAATATAATATAATATAATATAATATGATGTAACATAATATATATCTGCAATGTATGCATAGGAATCTACCAGTTTATCTAAGCTCCATGAGATCAGGACTACATCTGGTTTTGTTCACAACACTATGTCCTCAGTGCCTAGAATGAGGCCTGGCACATTCTAAATAAATATTTATTGAATGAGTAAGTGAGTGAATGAATGAATAAGTGACTGATAGTATCTGATCTAAAACCAGAACCAGGTTCCTCTGACCTTCAACCTAATACTTTACTCACTATAACCTGGAGATCTCCATTTTTAATGTCCCCTGTGTGAGGTTTGTCTTAACAGGTAGATATTAACTAATTGAGGATACTCACAATGTCATCTACTATTTTATATGCCAATGCTGCCCAGCCTAATTGCCGGCTTCTTGGCCACATGACAAGAGTCTGGTCAGGTCAACAGGAGGTTGATTTGGGAGGGAGGGAGGGAGATGACCTTATCATGAACCCCACTCATCTGCCTAATTGTTAGGTCACTTCTTCTCTTTGAACTTCAATTTCTTGTTTGTTAAAGAAAGGGAATACCACATCTACTTACACAGTCATTAAATAATTTCATTCTGGGAAAGAGCATGGCCTTGTTAAGAAAGGTTCCAAATCAAATCCATGGGCCTCTTCCCTGAAGCCGCTCAGTCTCTTCAGAGCATTCAGACTCAAGAGGTAGCCCTAAGGAGCAGCTGACCATCAGAGGAATAGCTGAACCTGTGAACTTTTGGCTTAAAAGTAAGAGTTGAACTCTCTCTGGTGTCGCAGTGTTGGCCAAGGGTGGCTGCTGCACCCGGTGTACAACCGGAAACCCCAAATTGGGTTTGCATTTTTCGACCAAGCTACCTTCCTCAGCTCCACCTCCAGATGTTCCATGGGGGTTTGAGGTGAGGAGTCAACAGAGCCTAGTGTCTCTCTAGTGGGGCAAGTCTTGCACCCACATGCACGAGAGAGCTGGGGGTGGGAGTGTCCCAGGCTGCTTCTGTTAAACGGGCCCACAGTGACAGGTTGCTTTCTCCAAAAGGAAAATGCTCTGTAATCATGAGATTCAGGCTTCCCTGTCTTCTCTCTGAGAAAGTTTGGAGGCCATTTCTTTTTCAGAAAGGTGCCGAGTTTTTCCCCACATCAGTAATATTTCAATGACTTTTACACACCCATCTGCCTGCTTTTTAATAAGCAGGGCTTTGCATTGATGGTACATGTACAAGGTCTGACCTTTTCATAGGAAAAAACATTCATAACCGAAGCCTATATATAGAAGCTTCAGACTGGAGCAGATAAAGATGTAGGTCATATGACTTTTTTGTGTGTGAAGCATAATGCAAGAGGGACGCAGCATACAATTCAAAACTCATGAAGTACTGCCACTGGCTTAAACCTTAAACCTTCCTCATATTTATCAAAGCTTTTAAATAATGACTTTGTTTTCAACTGGAAATTATGCTACCTTCTATCTCTGAATACAGGGCCCCCACTCTGGAGAAATTTACTTAGTTTAGACATGTAGTTTGTTTTCTAGTTAACTCTAAACTATTCCATTTTAAGAGAAAAAGAACAGTTACCACCAAAATGTATTCAATAGTCAAGTATTTAATATAATACAATAGGCAATCAAAATATGATTTGTATCACTTAGAGGGGAACATTTCCCCAGGATCATTGTTACCTAACTGAATGAACATAAATCAAATTTCTCAGCATTCAAGGTGAACATGCTCGGGAAGTTGCTGCCTTTCCAACAGCACCCTCTTTATTATCTTTGTTCCACAAATCTCATATTGTCTGTGCCCACATATTCCTTTGTCTTTACCATTGCTTCCTGTACTCTTTCTTCTTGGGATACCTTGTTCTGGAATAGATGACTCAACTGCAATCATCTTCTCTCCCTTTTCTGTCCTTCCCAACATTTTTCTTTTTTTCCCCATAGTTTGGGGATTACACTACTGGATTACACTACTGGTGTTCGTATCTTATATTCCATTCTGATAGGCCATGAACTCTTCGAGGGCAGAGTAAGAGCAAGTGTTTGAGGCATTTTGTACAATAGGAAGCACCTACCTATAAAATGTATGCTTGCAAAATGCATATTGAGCAAATGAATTTGGTTTGGGAATGTACCAATAGTGATTTGCTGAGTGTTGATTACTCTGCTACGCACTACCTCATTTAATTATCACCAGTAAACCTATGAGGTTATTATCATTGTTGTCACCTTTGACAGTTGAAAGGACTATAGCTCAAAGAAGTTCACCACCTCACTCAATCTTACATAGCTAGCAGAATGATAGGCCAGGATTTAAACTCAGGTCTATAAGGCCCAAGCATGTACTGGGAACTGGTTTGCTCCAGTTTACAAGAGCTGAATGTTAAATTTCCCAAATTTTGTGAGCTGGTGTTAGAAAACATTATTAAGAGTTAAATCATATAAACATATAATAAATTATTCAAAAATAATTCTAATAAATATTTAAAAATCACTAATACCTATTTATTTTATGATGTCATATTATTAAATATGCTCTTGAGGTTATTTGTGTTTTTGGTAGTTGTGTGTTAGAAGTATGATATAAGGGTGTACTACAGGGTATCTCTTCCAAATTTTGCATTCAGTGATATTACATTTGGAGCTTGAAATTGGCCATGGTAGAAGTATTTACACCAAGGACATTGGCAAACACAACAAATGAGGACTTCCTACCTGTGAGCCAGTTAACATTTGTAAGCACACCACTGGTCTGGCCTCATAGCCAAATTACACTCCAGAAGGCAACAGGCTTTGGGCCCAAGACTCTCACAGACTCATCTATTTCTAGGCTTAACCTGCACCCAGTAAACTCTAACTTTAGGCCATTACAGATAAGCTGCTTCCTGATAATAGAAAACTGACCTTTGCAAGACTCCTTTGGGCTTCAGAGTTGGAATGAAAGTAATTCTTAGCAGTTATTTTATACCTATACCCATATATCCTACACCTCTACCACAAGTTTACTTATTCTCTACATCACAACCTATTCACAGGAATATGTGACAAAGCTCTTAAAGAATAAAATGTGAATTCCAAAATGTGGATATAAATGTATTCCCCAAATTTACATTAATATAATAAGCTGTTGTTTTAGCTACTTATCCTCAGAAGCTGAATTTCACGTACATATTTTGCACACTGTGCACATTCTATGTGGCGTCATGAAATGAGATCTGAACTTGGAATCAGAGGTTGTGGGTCTTGGTACTAGTTCTTTAACTCAAGAACAATTAGCATTGTTGGGCCTCAGTTTCCTCATCTGTACAATGAGGAATTTGGCCTAGATGTCCTTTAAATATCTTTATGTCTCTATTTCTAAATGATACTTCCTGTTGCTTCTTTTCTCTAGAGCTCAGCTTCTGCATCTATGAAAAGGGAGCATTGAACTTTTTGAAGTTCTTGAAGTCCTCCACAGCTCCATAAGCTTGTAGAACCATGTGAAAAGTGATGTTTCCTACTTAATAAGTCATTCCTACCAGATAGCATTATGCTTTGCCACCAGAAAAAAATACCAGGTAACCTGCTGAGCACCCAGAACTCTGGTGCCAAGAGAAGACACGGAGATGGAACAACTTTTCTGGCCAGGAGCTCTACTGCCTCAAGGCCAGCCTGCCGCAGCCCTCAAATCAAAGGGAAGTACACGGATGGGAAGAGCTCCTCTACCATTTCCTGTAGACAATCTAGAAAGCTAAAGCAGTGAGGGTAAAATCTGTACAGAGGTTTGCATTTTACATCCCAGCTGGATCTTCGGTGATAGTGGGGAGAAGGAAGGCACAAGACCTTAGACAGGTGGTACTTCCTGTAGATTGGGAGGACAGGGAAGTGATGGTGGTGGCTAAGGGTGGGTCAATACAGGAGCCTATGCTGTCGTTCTTATGGTGGGCAGAGCACAGCAGCTCAGATAGAGCATCTCCTTCCTTACTTTTGACTTAATCTGTTGACATTAGACCTATAAACCATTTGTGTTTTTAGGAAAATCATCTTCATCTTCATCCTCAGCCACTCAGATCCTTATGGTTTCCATTTTACAAAGCATGGTGGCATCTTTCATCTCATTTGTCTTGCCAGGTGACTGTGAACTAGGTATTATTACTTGTATTTTTTAAAAAAAGAATTGGAGATTCAGATGAGGAATTGAAGTAATTGCTCAGATTCACCTCGGTGAAGAGCTGAGACTGGAAATGAGCTTGCTCTTTTGACTCTAAGGTTGGTGTACTTTTCCTGCCCCAAAATGACCTTTACCTGATGATGTCAAAACTGTTAGTTGAGATGAGCAGTTTCAGAACTATTGCTCACCTGAGAACCCACAGAACCACACTAGAGAAAGAAGGAATTGATAAATTCTTAGGCTCAACACATCCTAGAAGTGGAAGGAAACCTATACATCTCCTCGCCCAGCCCCTACAATTTTCAGAAGGGGGAAACGGAATCCACAGAGAAGTGTGACATGTTGGAAGCCATGCACAGAGTCAGGGTCAAAGCTGGGACTCTCACATGCATCTCCTGTCTTCACCTGCTTGTCATTGCCATCTGCTCAAACATTGTTCACCTTTGCTCTCTTTTAACGGCCAGCAATATTAAGAGACTAAAACTTTTGACCATCATTGTAAGGACAATGTAACATTTTCCACCAGTGTGGGCATGGACTAAAGAATCCTGGATGGAGGGAGGCCAGTCTGCTCCCATCTCAGCTGTCATTTTGCATTTAATCTACTCTGTGCCAGCAATCGGATTTATTGCTGGTGAGAATGGTGACTCATGCTCTTCTGACGCCAACCAACTAATTTATCCTGCCATGGCTTGGTAGGCACAAACATTTAGTATGTGATCAAAAATAGAGACCCCCTGTCATCTAGTACTTTGGGACTGGTCTTCTCCAAGCCTGAGGACTTACTCAAACCCAAATCGAACTTGTAGTCCAAATATAACCAGATGGACTTTATTTTAGGAATCACTCATTTATAACCCAGTCATGGAGGCTAGCAAAATATAATAAGAAGAGTTTCATTTGGGTGTTACCTGTCCTGGGCTTATTCCACTTTTTTTTTTATTAAATCGATCTGTCATTTTTGGCAACTAATTTCCTCTCTCTGAGCCACATTATCCCCATCCTCCAAGTGAGAGGGTTACAATAGATGGCCTTTGGAGGATTATTTATTTTTGTCGGCTCTGTGTAAGATTACACCTTTATCAGAGGCAACTTGTTACATCTCAGTTTTCCTACATGGTCTCTCTAAGCTTTGGGGATGAAGTTTGGCCAGTCTCATAGGATTCTGCTCTGTTTCTAAAAAGAAAAAGAACTCTTTGAAAGTTAAGATGAACTATATCAATTTAACCTACATCAAGTGTTTAGTATTCACAACAGAAAGTACAAGAAACTTCAGTATTTGACATGACTTCAGCTTCTTCTTTTACTACATTATCCCATTTGAAATATATTTACAGGCTAGCTGGACAGGCCGACTACCATAACCATCCAAGGGGCAAAAATGAATTCAGGGAAAAAGCCCACAGAGCTAAAAGCAAGTGGGATTTTTTAAAAAAATCATAGATAGTTGTCTCAAGACTGAGCTAACTGATATTTCTCAAGCACCTACACAGAGCCAGGCACTTTTCTATGCTGTGGGAAAACAAGCATAAATGTAATTTCACCATGATCATGAGGAGCTTAGAGTCTTGCAGAGATGATTTGACATGTTTGTAGATTTCTGTAGCTTAAAGCAAAGGCTTGAGAGCCATAAGAAAGCACTGTGCTCTTCAGAAGAAAGTGTGATTCCATCTCACTGAAAGTGCTTCCCAGAAGGAGTGACATCTTGAGCCTTGATGATGGTCAGGTAGAATTTTAATTCATTGTTACATCAAGAGACTGGGGGACTTACTGTTCTGTGATTTTTTTCATCTGTAAAGTGGGACAGTGGTATCAATCCCATAGACTTTTCATGAGTAATATGTGAATTAGAAAAGTTCCTGGGACATTGTAAGTGCTCAAAAATACTAATCTTTATTTTTATTCTTAGCATCTGAGTGAAATTCTTATAATCTCAAAAGAGAGAGTGTGGAGGAAGACCCGTGCTCCTAGAATTCCTTCGTGTGGTACAGTGGAACCCACTCAGGTCTGTCTGTGTGGAGCTCACGCTTTGGGTCACAAGTGTGCTTTGCTTCTCTCCCTCTCCCCTACAACTTAACTTTCTCTGCCTTTCATTTACACACACACACACACACACACACACGTGCACACATACAAGTGTGTGCATGTGCGCACACACACATTTTTCTGTAGAAGGTGGACTGTTTATCAAAAGCCCCAGGTGTAGGAGTGTCTCAAATGATTTTTGGAAACTGAAATGATTTCAGAGATAATCGGCATCAAGAATGTGGGTGTAAAATACAAACAAGAGGCAAGTTCATATCGAAATCTTTTACTTTTAAGAGAGGTGGGTTTTCCTTTTTCCAAAAGCATCATCATTTATGTGGTTTGAAAACGATCTTTCCTCTGGAAATTAGACATCGCATCGCAGAACACAGAGATGTAGATGATTAAGTGTATGAAAGGCTCAGTCTCTTTTAAGCACGGCTGTGTCCTCTTTCAGGCATGGCAACCTATAAGAATGAATTTGCTTTGAGTCACATATTTTACATAAACCAAAGAGGTTACCCCTAAGATGAACCATCTGGCTCATTGTTCCCCTCCCCCATGGTATCCCACATACAATCACAGGAAGACATTAGCAATTTCAGGACTTGAACTTTCTCTCAAAAATTTCTTTACTTAAACCAAGGAATTTCTACATTTAAAAAACTATCTTCACTGTGTTAGTTGTGATGAATGAGTATAAGCATGTTGTCCTTTTTGGATGTAGATAATGAGATGATGTTTCTCACACACTGTGAGTGTGGAAAATAGTGGGGAAAGGTTTGCCCTCCTGGACCCAGCTGTGTTTATTCTCTGTGTGCTTGCTGAACAAGAACAAGTAGTTGCCAGAGGTTGGACAAGATTAGGGTTCGCAGGGACTATCTATTTCCCCCATACCTCTTTCAGTTTTTCAGATGTAGCAGCCGAAGTCTAAAGAGAGAAAATGACTTGCCTAAGGTCAACTAAAGGTTAGAACTCAGAACTTTGGATTCCAATAATAGGACAAAAGATGAAAACTCGAACCCATAATTATGACCTCAGAAACTCCAGTGTACTTATAAAACGCAATCAAAGTTTAATGACAGTACGCAAGAATATGTGACCTGAAGGGATTGTTATAGAGATAAATAATATTAAAAAGGTGAAATATCCATGTAAAATCTTAAAGCACTAAATGATTGGTAAAGACTGCAGAACATCTACTCAAGGAAAAAATAAGATCATTTTCTTCTTGCAAATAAAACAGAATTCCCGAAGCCATCTTCAATGTCTGTTTGCCTATGTGCCTTCTTTTATCCTGACGTTTCCTTTGCATAATTCAGCACTAGGAAGTTTCATGTTATTTTAGAACCAAAGATAATTTGTCTTGGTCTATCATACAGCTAGGAATCTGCAACCCAGAACAAGTTGTGGCTGAGGTTTAAAGTAGAAACACCAGCTTTTTCTGTGGCATTTGTGGACCTAAACCCAAAACAAGAAGTCTAAACTTTGAGTGGAGGATCCTCAGTGAGAGAGGTAAATAATATCTATGACACCACACAGCCTTGCCCTCTAGAGCAACTGAGATCGGAAGAGATGGCTCACGATGAATTAAGTAAGAAGATATAGTAGGCATGAGAATGAAAGTACACATGGCTCAGGGGACTTTCAAGATATAGATTTAAGACAAGTAGAATCACCTGTCAGATTGGGGAAGACACATTTCATGCTCATGGCAGCAGGATCAGACTTGTTTGGATCCAACCATAAGAGAAAGTTCCCATGAGACAGAATGTGGTTAAGAACTTTCACATAATCTAAGCCGATAAGACATGGAGCCAGGCTGCTTCTGGAGGCAGTGAGCACCCCATCACAGAAGCCATTCTATGGAAGGGATGCTTAAGGGGAAGACCCAAACTAAAAGGGGCTGCAGATTGGGCAAATGCCCCTTTGGTTGGCCACACCCCCTGAGAGTCTCAAATTCTTTTCTAGAAAGAAAGAATTCTAGAAGAGCCAGGAGAGACAGAGTGGCAATAGGTGGAATGAAAAATCTTTGGGCAGACTCACTTCTCCTCTCCCCACACAGGAAAATGATGGGATTCCGCACTTGGGGAAATGAAAGGGCAGTCAATTTTGAAGGCAATAAAAGGTACTGTGTATGTGGAAGTCCTTAATTTTCAGATGGATTGCGAGGTTTTTTAATGGAGGCTTCTGTGTCTGGAGTGATGTGATCCAGATGGTATGTCTGGAGTGGCTCAACTACAAGTGCTTCTGGGCTGGGAAGACCCCACTGCATGGCCTAGCACATGCGACACTGGCCGGGTGCATGAAGTGGGGATTTGTGGTACTGGGGTGGCTACAAAATTCCTCTTGGAATGTGTGCTGCTGCTTTGAGATACCAATAGGATCATTAGAGAACTCCTCACTGTTTATCAAAATAGGTATCATGGAATGCTTATCCCTTGAGATCCCCATTCTAAGGCCAAGTTGGAGTAATGTTGTGAATTCATAACCCTCTCCTTTGTACGTTTGTACACAAAGGCTCCAAGAAGGGCTGAAGCAAAGCAACCTGTTTCACTTTGAATAATTCTGCTTTTCACTAAATTATTTGACCATGATAACCAGGTAACTTTTTTTTAAAGACTGGCCCAGAACCTACAATCCTCCCATATCAGTCTCCCAAGTACTGGGATTACAGCTGTGCACCACCACACTCAACTCAGGTAACCACGTTTATCTAACACTACTGCCATCCTGGGAACTGATGCTCCATAGTGAATACTTCAGGTAAAGTTTTTGAATAATTGCATGGATTCAGCAGTCATTGACACATAGACCCAGAGAAGGTTAGAACTGAACACAATACTGAATTTAATGTCATTCCTGTATTTTCTCGAATGGAAAGCAGAGGGATGAAAGGGTTAGGCCAACATACTGACCAGAAGTTATTAACCCTGATCTGCAAGAATGTGAAATTTAAAATTGCCCCAAAATGACTGTGTAACATTAGGTCATGGATTATGATGTAATATGACATAATATGTAAGGTTAGATGGCAGTTACAAGAATACTGGACTTGGAATCAATGGAATTGGGGTCTATGACTTTTTCATGGTCACTGCTAGGGCCTATCTTTCTACTCTTATCAGCATTGGGTCCCCTCATCTCTAAAATAGGGAGGATAATGCTGGTATGACTGATCTCACAAGTTCTGGTAAGAATTGAGAGAGAAAGGATGTGAAAGTGGTTGATAAATGGTACTGTGCTACAGAAGTGGTAGAGACCCTCCTTCCTCCTCAGAGATCGGCACTACACGCAGCATCAGGAGGATGTGTATATTTTCCGTTGCTCTTCTGTTCGTGTGGGTAGTTTGCATGAATCTGTCCACAGACCCCATCTTTTAACCACTTTCACGAGTGAGTGAGGTGATCTGTTACCTCCACGTGGAAGCTCTCAGCAAAGCCAGCTGACCCCTGGAAAGGGACGCTGAATCTATGACTGTACCCTCACACACAGCTTAGGTGACTGGCAAAGAAGTAGAAAGTAGTAAACGTGGCCATACCTTCAGCAGATTTTTAGATATGTGACACCTAATGCTGAAAAACACTACTGAAAAAACGAAGACTTCCAAATTATGTTGTCAGGACTAAAAATAAGTTGAAGTAAAAGAAGAATTCAGCAATACCATCACTGAAAGGAAAGGGTGGAGTGGGGGACAGAAGGACTGGGTTGGTTGGTGAAGCCTTGGTATCTTATCTCTGGAATGTTATTGATGCTCTCAGTGTAGTCTGAGATCTTAAGTGAAATGAATTGGTGGTTTCAGTTCCGGATATGGTATGCAAAGGAAAAAAAAATCTTGCTCTTTGAAATTCAGCACTTCCTTGTCTGTGCTTCAGGAAGCCACACGCCTGATGCTGAGTGTGGAAACTGACTCATTTCTGGCCCTTTGAGATTAGCCTCTCCAGCCCCCAGACTGTGGGCAGGACCTGGGGCCTAATGGGAAACCAGAATGGGGTCTGGCTAACCTGGAGAAAGAGAATCAGACACAACATCGTCGACACACATCTCTTTTGTGGTGCTTGGTTTTCCAGAAGGTTCTATAGGCAATGGACCTTCTGGACTAACTATCTCCAAAGCATTTCAACTTGCAGTTGGCAGTAGCTAAATGGCCTGAAATGGAAGGAAAAAAATACCAATGCAATGCTTCCTGACACCTTATTTTCAGGGTCCAATTAAAGGAAGTTAGTCAGCTGACCCGCTTGGTGGAACAACATGACCCTGAGATTTTAAATGTCAAGGACATCATGTTTTTTCACCAAGAGCCTGGAGAAGCAATGTTCCATTTTTCTTGACTGTCCCAGAAACGTGTTGATTTGGTATCCTGTGTGCCACTTGGGTAGTAGAGATATTTCATATTTATTTATGAGGGGGAAGCATACCAGGGCCTGGATTTTACCCATTAAACTGAAACATGAAACCTAGTATGACAGGGAGTTCAGATCTTCTAAAAGTGACCATATCAAGCTTGACCCATTAGACCTTAGATCAATGGTTTCCGGACTCTCTGCAGACCATCTCAGCAAGGGAAATAACCGCTAAAGTGACCTCTTTGCTTAATTCTGATTGACACATTAAAAAAAATTTCCTAACCATAATGAGAAGAATGTTGGCTTAGACAAGAAGTCAATGAGAGACAAGGCGATGCTGGGGGAGAAAACCAAGGCTTGGAGTCTAAAGATCAGAGCTTACTAAGTCTATGACCTCCAGCAAACTGCTTCATGTCTCTGAGACTCACTTTCCTCATCTGTAAAGTGTGAACACTAATTATGAACTGAGATCATAGATGCGAAAGGATTTACTTTATTAATGGTAAGATCTATGCAAAGGTTCATCCTTATTATTACACATAAGCTCTTAAATATTAATGGTGCATCTGTGTTAGAAATGAAGTTACATACCTCATCATAGAATAGTCACTAATTTTCCCAATATTTTCATCTGGAAAACTTTTATAAAACATATTATTCCATGTATTTTTATTTATTTGCATGCCACTTGCTTCCAAAAGGGATTTGAAGTAACATAATATTAGACATAGAAATAATAGCATTATTACACCAAGGATATAAGATCAAGGCTTTGTCATGGAAGAAAAGGAGAGTTAAAAGGGGGAAATCCAGAATAAGAAAATTTTAATGAAACATATAGTGTGATTTTGAGATTCCCAGCAGCTTCATTAAAAAAGGGAAGTTCAACTTGAGAAGCAGAAAAAGGAGGATCACAGGTTCAAGGCCAGTCTCAGCAACTTAGTGAGACCCTGTTTCAAAATAAAATAGGGCTGGGGGTCTAGCTCAGAGATAGAATGACCCTGAGTTCAATACACAATTAAAAAAAGGAAATGCACTGAATTTTGTAGCCCTCTTTGTCTAGTAAAGGAAGAATAGTTATGGATCAGGGTCAACCAAATCTTTCCTGGCACTAAACTTCCCAAGAAATGTATCATGTATATCCTTACTTAAGGAATATCAAAAAGTAAAATGGATAATATCTGAAACAGGTGATGCAAGGATACTGTTCCAGTCTAACCACTAGGTGATATTTCCTTTGTGAATCAGTGTGTCCCTTTCCAGAACTAAACAAACAGCAAGATGATTAAGATAGGGCTGCCTTTAAAAAAAAATAGGGCAGTGAAAATCAGAATGCTTGCTCCTGGCTGGGGTGTGCCGGGCCAGGGTTGCACAGAGGCAGCCACCATTCTTCAGGGGGTGTCAAGCAAGCAAGACAGCATGTGAAGTGCCTTGCACAAGGTCACTTAGTGTCTCTGAAACTGATTCTGCATTCTGAGTTCCTTAATATGATTTTGTAGGTCACAGTGTTCTAGGCAAAGCTCCCTGTTGATGTACATCTCTCATGCAAGATTTAGATCACCTCTTTTCGGGCAGAGCTCCATGGAAACACCGCCCATGATTTCTGAAATGGAGTCTGATTGGGTCCTGGTGATGCCCGGCTGGAGTGGACAGCAATCTCCGCGGTTGACACATTGCTGGACAGTTGGCAAGCCTGGGACTATCAGAATCTAGTCCTTGTAGGCTATTATTATTCTAATGCCAAAGTAAATTCCTGTTTATATAAAATGGCCAGGGAATGGAGTATCCTGGGCAATGGAAAATTCTGGTTCATCTGGTTACCGTCTATATCATTTACTGATTCTTGGTTTCCAAATAAGTAAATTACAACACACTTTGCTAAACACTAAAATGATACTGAGTACAAGCTAAGCTTTCTTGGATGATTCATAGGGTACTTCGGGATCTATTAGCACTTAATGCCATCATTAAGATCATAGCATCTCATTTTCATTGGGGTAGAAATGCAAAAGGTATGGAAAATCAGGCTGTATCTGTACTAACCCCCAACCAGGCCACTGGAATTTCTGGGCTTTTGGATAATTTTATCCCTGCTATCTGTTTGTTGGTAAGTGAAATAAAAAACATAGGCATATTAGCATGGTATTTGGTGTACTGTAAGTTATTGTTTTACCACTTTTTCCTCCCTCAAGAACATCAGGGGAAAAATAAAAAGAAAAATTTGATTCATTTAACCACCCACTTTGGTGTTTGAACAAATTCAGTTCATAGAACATTAGTTCTGGCAGGGACCACAGAGATGGTATGCCTAATTTGATCATTTCTTATGAAAGAAAACATGAGCCCAGAGAAGGAACGTGACTCCTCTACAGATTCATAGCTGTTAAGGGTTACAGTTCATAATAGAAGCCACATCTTCTGGGGCTAAAGTCAGGACTCTGTTTAGCAGAGTGAGTCCCCCACATGAGGAGAGTTTCTGCACAGCACGAGACAGAGATGGAGGAGAAATGGGCCCTTTGCTCAGGGACTCTAGGAACTTACCTGATCTATTCTGTTTGAAGGTCATCAAAGTCCTCTTCTGAACAAAGGCCCTGGCTCTGGCCCTGAAACAGTTCACAGGGTAAAGGACTAATAAAGTTCTCAGGATTCAGTCAAAATGAAAACCTTTCAAAAATAGCAAAGAGCCACACAACTTCCCACATCTGCAGGAGAAACTTTTTTAAAAGCCACCCAGACAGATTTAAATTTCTAGCTTCTTTCTTTGCTTTGCCTAAGTTCTGAAGCTTGAATCATTCCTATCTCTGCCTCTTGGGTACTTTTAAAAGTAAGTCTGTACTAACTGAACTTCCAAATTAATTCACTGTGAACTCCTCCCTTTGAAGGAAGGGGAAGAAGGAAATTAATGATTTTAATGCCGATTGCATTTTTGAAAGGCACGACTCAGTCTCTTCAAAATGAGCTTCTGTGTTGGTTTAGAAGTATTTTCTCTTGCTTAAGTTCAGATTCTGATGGGTCTCTTTTCCTCTTATATTCTCTGAACTATCGCTCCTGCTTTTGAACCTGGTTCTGGAAACCTGCTGTTTGAACATGAGAGACCAGAGGGCTGGGAGCTCCATCATGTCTTCATCAGAGTGGAGGTAGAAATCTTGCACGGAATCCCAGGGTCTGAGGGACTCAACCCCTCTACAACTATTGCCAGATGGTGCATTTGATATCTGAACTTCTGTATCATGTCTCTTTAGCTCTGAGAAAGTTCTTTTCAGAGATATCTGTGTGTAACTTTGTGTATGTGTTTGTATGTTTTCTGCAAATGCCTTGTATTGACTACAAAGACATTTGCACACAGAATCTCCTAGGAAGGGACGATAGAGGTTATGTGACCAACTCTCCATGCAGTTTGAGTCACTGCCCAGTTACTTCCACCAGTGGTCCTCCAGCTAAGAAAGGGAGCAGAAGGAAGCAAGTCTCTCCATCCTTTGCATCTGATCCCCCTTTCAAGACCCCGCCAGTCTCAACAATTGCCTACAGGATGCATTCTGAACTGTGCAGATTGGCATGTAAAGGTTGGAACAGGGCCTGGAAAAAACTGGTATATGACAATGAGGCAGGTTTCTAGATGTGGCTGACTCCTGATGTCTCACATCTTCTAACATGGTGAACAGTCTCTCTTCCTTCTCTGACTCACCCTCCGCTGTGGCCCAACACTCTACTTACCACCTCCACTGCCCTGTACTTTGACCCCTCCATACCCTTGTTCTAGCATTTTTCCTGACTGACATGGTTAGTCCCCAATTGTTTGCTGAATGTACTTCCTTCGTTATGAAGTATTTCCTCTTTCCTTGCCCTAACTTCCAACCTTTATCCACATGGACTTAGGGCTGGGAGTATACCGCAGTGGTAGAGCATTTGCCTAGCATGCAAGAGGCCCAGAGTTCAATCCTCAGCACCATAAAACAAACAAACAAACAAACAAACAAACGAACGAACGAACGAACGAACGAACGAACAAACAAACAGGGAATCCATGTGGACTTTCCTCTCTGTGCCTGAGTGACTTTCCTATACTCTCTTAGGCACTTTGTTGATCTCCTTCTCTGGATTATAGACTTCCCGAGGACAGAGACCATTCTGTTCCTCCTTGGCTTCTCCACAGCTCCTAACACAGGATTTAGCATGTAGCTGGCATCAAGACAGGTCTTTTGGCTTGAACCGAACCTCTGGTGACCTGCCTGATAGAGAGGAAACAGTGTGTCTTCACTCTTTTCTCCTCCATTGGAAAGCTGGGTTAGGAATTCTTGCTGTCCTGACCTCTGATATAAATCTACACAAGTCTGTCCCAAATGCCACATCCACAGGACTAGGGGGTAAGCAAATGGCCACTGGAGCTGTGTGGCATAGCGGCACACGTATGCCTATACCAGTCCTCCAATGGACCTGGAAATTTACAGGAATGTATAGCCGTGCTGTTGCTGAGCCGGCTCAAAACCTGTTTTGCTGGAGGCTTCTTCCCTCGGCAGGCATGTCAGGGTATGGTAAATGTTGCCAACTGGAATAGGAGGACACCGGCCCATCCCCAAACTTTACTTATTCCAGTGCAATAGGCCTGCAAGGTCAGGCTCCACACACTGGTTTTGTTTTTTTGTTTTTTTGGTAATGAGGATTGAACCCAGGGGCATCCTACCACTGAGCTATCCCCTCAGTCCTTTATATTTTTAAATTTTGAAATAGGGTCTCGGTAGGTTGCTGAGAGTCTCACTAAGTTGCTGAAGCTGATCTTGAATCTACGATCCTCCTGTCTCAGCCTCCCAAGTACTGAGATTACAGGAGTGCGCCACCACACCCAGCTTCTATACATTTTTTGATCCTTAATTGTGAACCTTGGAACTCTTTGAGTTACTCAAGCAGCCATGCAAGAAGTTTCCCTGATTCCAATGGTAGTAACCCATTGTGACTTACTGACTCTCAGGCCCTGCGACATCACAGTTGGAAGTTATCTTAAAAATCACCTCATCTGACTCTTCAAAGGTGAGGAATCAGATCACAGCTGCCTTGCTTTTAAAAAGGGTGGCTAAACTGTAGTTCATTCATTTAGTAATAAATTTATCCACCTATCCATGCTTCCATCCAATGATCTACTTGCTGACTCATTCATTGAATATCCACTAATGCTATGTACCCTGGCTGTGATTGGCTCTAAATATACAAACATGAATAGGATGTGGCCCCTGCTCTCCAAGAGCTTATCATACATATGTAATATATACACAAACACAGGTGATTCAATATGATGTGCTTAATGCAAGAGTGAAAAAGCATGTTATGAGCACATGGAAGATGGGGGCTAGCCTGCTCTACCTGAAGAAGGAGAGAAGACTTTTAAGTAGAGGCTACATGCAAGCAGAACCTCAATGGAAGGGGAAGAGATCTATAAACAAAAAGGGAGCAAGGAGATCACAGAGTAGAAGGCCTGTCCCAACGCCTGGCCTTAGGAAAGTGTGCAGCATTCCAAGAGAGCAGGCAGCAGCAGGTGGTGTGGGTGGGACCAGTGCTATGGTTGGGGGGGAAGGCCATGTTGTGTCCCATTGTGGAGATCTCCACAGCTGTGCTGAGTGCTCGAGCTTTGGTGCTCACAAAGAGCTTTTGAAGATTGTCAGAGAGAGCGGTGTCACAGAAAGTTTACATTTTGTTAAGACCTCTTTGGCCACAGTAAGAAGAGACAGAGACTGTTGCTGGGTCAGGGTGGGGTATGCTGTTGCAATTGTCCTAGAGACAAAGGTGTCTACAGCAAGCTTTCAAACACATAAATCAGATCATATCACCCTCTATACTCCATACTCCCCGCCCTGACCCAGGTACTCTTCATTACAAATCCCTGTTTTGCTTTGTTTATTTGCTTTTTAGACAGTACTCACTACTGTATTAAATCATTTATTTGTTCACACATTCATCATCTGTCTCCAACCATAAAGGGAGAGCACTGTTGGTGTAAGTTCTACATGTGTCCAACTCACCACTGTATCTCCAGGCTTAGCAAGTGTCTGTGCCATAACAGGTGCCCACAGAGTGTTTACAGTATGACTGATGAGATCTTGACCTCCGGAAGTGGTAATGAGGATGGGGAGAAGATGACCTTTAAAGGCAGAAAACCAGATCCTTTCTTTCCAGATTCACTGTGTACTTTACATGTGGATAGTAGCTGGTCCTCAGTCAAGAGAGGATCAGGTTTCATTCTTAACTGACTGCGCTTGCTATCCACATCTGAGAATTTTTATAAAGTTTTTTCTCTTGCTTCTACTCCATGATCAGTCTCTAGGATGGAATATTCCAGGGGTCCTTTACTTTGTGCTTTTATTTTCTAGTCCTAACTCTGCCATTGATGGGTTGTGGGGCAAACTGCTTTTCTCAGGGTTTAAGTTTGCTAAGCTTTAAAACGAGTCTTAGCCAAGGACCTAAAAAAATGTTTTCTAACTTACATGCTATGAGTCTCAACTTTTTTTTAGCTGCAATAAAAGTTCTTTTCTGTTTTCAGTTTGTAAAAAAAGTACAATGATTATACACAAAATTTCATGAAATAATAATTTTATATCTCTTTGTTGTCTGTTTCAATTTCTAGCCATAAGTATTTTGACAGAGTTATAATCAGAGCATATGTAGAGTATTGCGTTCCACTCTTATCCTTGAGCATTATTTGTTATATGCCTTTCATGCTGCCACAAAGTCTTCCCATTTATCATTTTAATGGCTACATAATTTTCCATGGAGTTAATAGATCGTAAATTATTTAACCATCCCCAAATTGTTGGGAATTTGGATCCTTTCCAGATTTTGCTATTTTAAAGAGCTTTGAACATACAGGTTTTTTTTTGAGAGTTATTTTCCTTAGGGTAAATCCCTGGGAGTGGGATTACTAGATGAGTTTTATGGCTCTTGAAAAGTATTGCCAAATGGCTCTCCAAAAGTATTGTTTCAATTTGTATCCAATTTGTGTTCCATGCACCAGTATGCCAGTTTCACAGAAATCTTGCCAACATGTTTTTAAAAATCAATTTCCTTTATTTTTTCAAGTTGAACTTGTATGAAATAGGGCTTCCTGATTGTTGCCATATAGGAATTATCATCAGTTGAGTAGTTACAATACAAAGCTTGGCAAATGGAAGCAGTCAATAATTGTTATTAGATGAAGGTGGAACTTTGGAGAGCAAATGTGCTTGTCCTGCCCATAAACTCATTTTTTTTTCTACCCAATGTCTCTAGGTCAGTTTAGAGCAAATATTTACTCCTTACCTTTAATGTGACCTCCTAGAAAAGTGCCACCAGCCTCCATTCCAAGGCGGCCAATGTTTCTTAGAAGTCTTGGGCCCAGCTCTCTCCCCTGTGTATTCTTTCCCCCTTCTCTATCTCTGTTGAGACGGTCCTCACTAGAGATGGGATGCTCGCTTCCTTACTCAAAGCTGCTTATGGTCATCCAATCTCCCTCTCCGGAGTTATCTCCTAGTCTTCATCATCCCAAAGACAGCCCTTCAGCCACTGGAAGATGGTGATCATTTCCCCAGTGAGTATTTTCTCCTTCAAGTTGGATTTTCTTACACTATCCCTTATCCTTTTCAAATCTTCATCTTTTCACAGTCCTAGTTGCTCCCCTCTGAGTGAGTTCTAGTTTGTAAATTTCTCCCTTTAAGTGTCAGACCCACTCATTTATTAAAATTTACTGACCATCACCTAAGTGAGAATCAGGATACAAATAAAAGTAAAGTCTAGTTACTTCCCTCCATATGCTCAGAGTTCAACTGATCAGAGAGGAGAACAACCCTCCACAACCCTCCAAGGTTTGGCCTTAGAGACTTCTTAGGCATTAGGCTGTTGAGTAGGTCAGAGGATGACACCCTCAGGTAAATATGACGGTCTCCTTTGTTTAGCCATTCCTCCTTATACTTCTTTGGTAAAATGATGGCTGTTCCAGTAAGTATAAGCTACCACTTACCATTTGGCAGAAATGTCATAGCATTGCAAAGGTTAAATTTCTGAGGTTTAGACTAGGAAAAGAGTTCTAAGAAAGGTAGGTGATGACCACCCATTGAGCAGAGTTAATCCAGAGTCATTCCCTAAAATGGAGACTCCTAGGTATCTGACTGGGCGAGGCTCCTGGCTATTCAGGGACCTGGTGGGGAAGCCATTTTCTTAGGTAAGAAGAAAGGGAACCTAGTATCCGACAGATAGAAGATGCACTGAGAAAACTCAGGTCCTACTTTGTCATTGTCACTCAGCTTCTCCAGAGCTTAGTTTATTCCTGTGTAGAAATGGGGAGGGTTTATTTGGTTTATAATGTACCATCCAGTTCTCATAATCTATGATCCGTGGAACAGTAAATCCTGATTAGTCCCTCTTGACTTCTCAAAATTCTCCCTCCACCCCAGAAAAGAAGGTGACGTCACTGGCCACTGGGCAGATATTAGCGAGTCCATTGGGAATCCGTGTCCTCTGTGACTACTATGGGGATTATGCCCGGTGGCAGCTAAAATCTGTTGCTGGCAAGAGTTTTACTCAGCTTTCCTGAGCCTGGTGCCGTGGTTGCTGCTTCTTACTTCTTCTCATTAAGGCAAACCACCATCTTATTTTGTTTTGTTTTCCCTGTATGTTTTGAGTTTGCTGCTTCCCAGCTCTTGTTATTAGAACAGACATAATTAATAACTTCTGGCACATGGAATAGCCAGATTGGACAATCTGCCTCTGCTTTCTCAAACCATCTTCTGAGCAATCTGAAAGCTGGAATTTATAGCCTGGATGCAATACAATGGATTGTTTTGTAATCCCAAGAAAGAATCAGGAACTCGCCACATTGCCAGCTTGAAAAAATAAAATTGTCTTTGTAGTTCCTAGTGGAAGTTTTATCCATCCTTTTCAGTTAAGAACAGAAAGCAATATGTACTCCTATTCTTTCTTAAACTTCTGTTGAGAGGATGACTCTGTGGCTTTCTTTGGTTACCATTCTGGGTCATCAGGAGTTGGTTCCTAAATCTAACCCACTCAACTTCTGTGACAGCCTAGATCCATTTTCTTAGTAGAATTAGAACAATAATCACCATTCTTAGTTTACTTTCTTTTCTTGTGATTGTAGAATTTTTTTTCCAGTGCCAGGGATTCAACCTAGGGCTTTGTACATGCTAGACAAGTGCTCTACCATTAAGGCACATCCCTAGCCCCTGGAGAAAATTTTAAGGATCTTAGCATTCTTTATTTTGACCCTATGCAATCACAATTGCTTGGCCTTTCCACTTCATGGGCCCCACACTAAAACACTAGGCATTTCCACTCCTGTCATTTGGGTTCATTAATTTGTCCATGTTAACTGATAAAATCTATATTGAACAAATGTGATCATTTTATACTATTCACTGTGCTACTTTTTGTTTGGTACTGTGAGGGACACAAATTTGAGTAAAATTTCTGTTCAAGTAGCTTACTATTTATAAACAGGAGTGAGTAATTATAATATGGAATATAGTTATATTGAGTTATAATGGCAATATAAGCCAGTGGTTCTGCACATTGAATCTTTTGAGGAACTTAAGAAAATATTGATGGCTGTATCTCACCCCCAGAGATTCTGATTTAATTGGTTTGAGGTGTGTCTTGGATTTTGAAAGATTTTAAAGATCATCAGATGACTAATGTGCAGACCACTTTGGGGACCACTGGTGTAATAGTGGAGGACTGGGAAACACAAAAAACAACAACAAAATAAATTTTAATAGAGAAATTGAAAAACTTTTATAGCAGTGTTTAGCATAAAATTCTACTGGGGATTCAGTTTTCTGGTAAGGATTCAGTTGCTGGCTTTGAAGTTATTCAGACTGGAATTCGAACCTCAGCTCTGCGTCTTTGTGGCTGTGTGCTCTTGAGTGAGTCACTTACCCTGTCTGAGGAGCAGCCCTGAGCAAAGGCACAGAGTCTGGAAGCATGAAGGGTACATGAAGGAAGTAGTGGAAGGTCAGGGAGGAG
Source organism: Glis glis (assembly GCA_004027185.1). Classification (NCBI taxonomy): domain Eukaryota; kingdom Metazoa; phylum Chordata; class Mammalia; order Rodentia; family Gliridae; genus Glis; species Glis glis. The sequence continues at coordinate 2,038 of PVJS01011582.1, read as the reverse complement.
AGGTGGACACAAAGTTTTTCCAGCTAAGAGAAGGTTGGGATTTGTAAGAGGGCAGGCTCTGTGGAGACACAAAGTAAGTGGTAGATGAGGTAGATCTTGCAGAAGATAGACATTCCTCATATCCCAACAAAAACAAAAATAAAACAAACAAAAAACAAAACCTCTCCTTTCCAATCCTTTCACCCAAATAAAAGGCAGTCCAATTGAGTTCTTGATAGAAACTAGAATACAAATCAAGAAACCATAGCTAAAGGGCCAAACTGGAGTCATGTTCTGAACAACTGATTCTCTTACAAGAGTGTGGAAGTCTCATCAGCTGCTCAGCCTTACTCAGGCCCTTAGACAGTCCCAGTGAGAACAAAGGAGATGGAGAAAGAATGACATATCAGGTGTATAATGACAGGTCAGCAGAATTAGGGATCGAGTATGAAGAAGATAATGCTGAGAATAAAATACCTTTATCTGAATAAACCCAGATCTGCACAAATTAGCATTAATTGCTTTTAATAGTTCCCTTATAAGATTTGTTTAAGAAGGGAGTGGTTCTTACATTGAGAATGTTGGTTCCTTAAGTTCTGTCAGGAGGCTCATGGCAGGACAGAAGGAAATAAACCTACATTTCCAAATGAAGAACTAGTTTGGTTAGATTATACTGAAGAATTTCAATGAGAATGTCACATGAATTGCAAATACTTGGAGGAGGAAGTTGGAGATATTTTACAGAAAAGAATCAAGTTATGAAATGTAGGGGCTAGAAAGGGCTTTGGAGTGTATCTTATCTAATCTTCTGTGTGCACAGGCAAGGACGTGGGTCCCAGGATGATGACACGATTTATCTAAGGTCACACGATGAAATACACTCTGGGAAGGGGAGGGAATTTAGGTCTTTTGTCTCTGAAGACTCATTTTCTCATCAGAAAAAAAGTTTCGGTTTTTCAATCAGGAAGAGTTGGACTTTTTTGGGTGATGAGTTATCTTCCAACTGCTGAACCTTGTCACACACCATGACATGGCCACAGGACTCTGAGGCACAGGCCACAGGACAAACTTATTTGTTCAGTTCATTTTCCCATACCTTTACTTGCTTTTTCTTGCTACTTCCACCTCCTCCTCCTCCTCCTCTTCTTTCTCCTTCTTCTTCTTCTTTCATTATCTTGCAGTGGCATATTAGAAGCATCAGTACAAATTGTCTTACATTCTTTGTGGAACAAAGCAGGGGATAAAAAGATGTAAGTAGCTTCATTCTTCTTGAGCCAGGCCCTCACCATAGAATAGAACTTAGATTTATTGAATATACATTATGGCTTATATACATTACATTTTAATTCTCTCAACATCACCATGTCATCTATTGTGATTTTCTTTATTTTATAACTGTGGAAACTGAGTGTCAAAGAAGTGAAGGAATTGCCTGGATCTCACAGCCGGAAACCAGGTCTGACTGGCTTCTGTGCTCATGTTCCTCGCTCTGCCCTGAGCGACTCTGTGGGTATCTATTGTCCTGGAGCGGGAAGGCTGCCCAAGTGCCCCAATGGCCTGAGTGCACTGCGTTCCCACAATCCTTTGCTCTTTATTCTTCAGAAGTGACTAATTATTTCAATCAGAAAGACCTCAGATATTACTCCAAACGACTGGCTTCCAAAGACTTGGCTACTTTCCCTGTTTTTAATGGTGGGGGAAGAAACCCAACCACTTATTTTTCCTTTTTGCTCCATTACTTTATAAGAACAAAAATAATCATATTAAAATGTCAAAAATAAATTTTAAATGTAAAAATGTGGGAGAAAGACACCTCTTCTCTGAAAGAACCCAAAGAAACTTAAATAGACTCATATGTCCTCTTTGTGTGAAGTGCAGTGGCCGCAATTCAAATGAGGCTATTAACAGGACATTAGTAAGGATGAGCTGGGGATAAATATGGGATTGCAAAATAAGTTCACAAAGTCATTTAAATTAGGAACACACTATGCAATTGGAAATCTGCACTGCCCGGTCCTTGTCATTTGTGTGGACCCTTTGGAGACAGGCCTCCATCTTT
>PVJS01011581.1:34081-45592 GCA_004027185.1 Glis glis | reverse complement strand
CCCTGCGTTCAATCCCCGGTACCGCAAAAAAAAAAAAAAAGTGGACATAGACTCTAAAAACTAGAGCCATAAACTATTAGTTTTTAGAGAGAGTTCAAAGCTGCCTTGCCCCACTATCCACCCACTATTCTATTCCAAGAATGGCCTCTGTTGACAGGGAAAGACAAAAAGGAGTTATAAAGGACATAGCGCGGCTGCTTTGGAAAGGGATGGAGTTTTGTAGAAAGACTGCAGTGGTTGCAATAGTACTGGATGGGTGCCGATTGTTTCCCACATGGATAGGTGAATCTTGGATCTCTCTTCCTATCACTGTTCCTTCTTCCATCTTAGGATGCTGGTGGGATAGGTCTGGGCAGGAAGTTGCCTCTTTGGAAAAGCCAAGCAAGAACCAGGAAGAGGTCTGGATCTAAGAACAAACTATTCTCACCAGCTCAGGAAGAGAGCAGCTTGCAGCCAGGGACCAATCCTCATATAAAAAGGAGATTTGTCTGTAGCAGACTGTGGGCAAATGTCTATTGAGATTCATCGTGGTTGCCAACTTCTCAAAAATATGAGAATTTAATATTTTGTCCATAGCCCTATCCATTAGAAAATTGTGAATACTAATAATCACATCACAGGATTATTATGAGGATCAAATAAGATGATGAAAGTATAACTTCTAATTCAGTACCTAGAAAATAGCATATACTTATTAAATGTTACTTGTTAATTCATAAAATCTTTGGTGCTTGAGGCTTTTATTAGTAACTAACTTCTTTAAAGTGTGAACCAGCAAATCATCTTTGAATTTGTTGTCAGTATGTCCCACTTTGGCAATATTTGATTTCACAAGAGTAAGTTATGGGCTTACCAGATAATGTAACTTTGATCTTGGCAAATATTTAGCAGTTTCTATGAATTAAAATGACCATTGAACAAAGTAAACTGAGTTCCTGTGCTCAGTACTTTGGCTAAGTTTTTACACAAATATCTTTAAAAGACAAATTAAGTCATAAAAAAGCATAGCACTTTTTAAACTTTATGTTTTATCTTAGAAAAAAAATTCTAAGGCAATAAAAATGATTATTCTTCTTTGGTGTCTTTTCTGCATTATAATTCCAAAGATCTGAAGAAATGAGAAAAAAACTAATGTTAATTTAGAGAAGAAAGGAAAAGATAGCTTTGTATTAATAGCTCAACATCGGTTTCATCTAAGAGTCTTGCTTTTTAGTGGTAATGAATGCATCTTTTGCCTATGTTAAACCTGAACAAATCCTTTCTGTTTGAATCATATAATCTGTGTAGATTTATTCTTAATTTTATATTTAAAGTAATGCTGTCAGAATTATTAGCTTTAAATTACTTATTGTATTTCTTTTCAAGATTTTGTTTTTAAAATTTATTTGCTGGGAAGAGGACAGGGGTATATCACTATATATAGTTTTGACTTACTGCCTGAAGTTGTTACTGCACACTGATGCGTGTACTGTAAGGTTTGGGATATGGGTGTCCCACTTCAAGAAAACTCAATTTTGTTCATTCAATATAAAACATACACCCTGAAGACAAGGGAGAAGGATATACAGTCACTCAGTACTCATACCTTTGAAACGAACCCTAAGAGACATCAGGAAGATTTAATACTCTCTCTCTCTCTCTCACACACACACACACACACACACACACACACACACCACATTCATTTTATATATGGCACTATAGAGTTCTGGGTATTTCATGAAGTAATGGTATTACAATACAGCAATAAATCAAATGTCTGGATATTACACAAGTTCATAAGGGCAGTGCTACTGTATCACGGTTTTCAGAGTCCTTTATAAGCAACCATCCTGACATCCTTCCTCCCTTTTACAGATGACGTCTCTCAACAGGAAGACAGTGATCCCCCAAAAGAATATGATCCTGGGCAATTTGCCGGCCTTCTCCATGGATCTTCTCCAGCCTGTGAGTCCCCTGAAAACCCATTTCATCTCTATGGGAAAAGAGATCAATGTGAAGGACAAGATGAAGTCAGTTTGGCAAACAGCCCTTTGCCTTTGAAGCAAACTCCAATAGAAAATAACCCAGAACCTTTGGTGAAGAAAGTTAAACCCAAAGTGGTCAGTAGAACAATTTTTCACAAAAAAAGCAACCAGCTGGAGAACCATACCATTATCGGCACAAGAACCACCAGGAGTGGAGCCCGGAATGGAGACCAGTGGGCTGTGAACACAGGGGGCTTTGTGGAGAGAGCGTGCACTCTGGGGAGAATCAGGTCGTTGCCTAAAGCCCTGATTGACATGCACTTGTCCAAAAATGTCTCTAAATCCGACTCTGATCTCATTGCCTACCCTTCAAAGGAGAAAGCATCAAGAGTTAACTGGAGTGAATCTTCCACTGCTGAACACAGTTCTAGAGGGAATTCTGAAAGAACACCATCTTTCACATCTGAATGGGAAGAAGTAAGCCTGGTTCTTCTTCTTGTTCTTTATATAAGGTGGCTTTGGAATTGAGGGAGGTTTGGGGAATGGATTTTCATCTTTTTAAGTCTGTCAAAGGCTAAAAGGAAAAAATTAGCAAATGCATACAGCTCCAACTGGAAGGGAAAGGTTCTATGCGTAATACATGGTAATTTCACAGCAAGTGTAAAAACAAACACAGTTCTATACGTGTGGGGAAATCTATTGTTTCCATAGAAATTGATATCAAGCAGAAGTAATCACTGGCTATGAGGTACAAGAGAATGTTCACATCGTGTCCTACCAAGCACTGCAGCTGACAAATTGAGGAAAATCTTTGTATTTTGCTCTGCCTCATTTTGCTACTTGCTGAACTCTTTGTTAGCTTGTCTCCCTTCCCTAAAGATCTTATATTTTCAGAACAGCTCCATAGAATCTTATCCTTAATGGCAAACAGACAGTCCTGGCTCTTCCTCAAGAACCAAGCAATATACACACATTACTTAATATTTACCTTTTATAGCTATCAGAGAAACATTACAGGAAAAAATGTTTGGGGGTCAAGTATCACCAATTTAAGCTCTACTTAAAAACAAAGACTTTCATCCGAAAGAGCTGTTCAGAAAGTAAGTGTCCTTGTAAGGTTATGAAATATCATCCTTTTTATCCCTAAGGAGAATTACACCATAAAATAATAAATCTCCTTGCTTTTTCTTGAAATTTTTGTAAAGAATGGACCATAATCTCTCCTGAAACATCATTCTAACGTAACATTTGCCTCTTAAGAGGCGGTGCCAGTCGGATTAGGTTTTGAAGCACGTTAGGTCACTGTAGTATTCTGAGAATTGGAAATGGACATACATGGTTCTGATACTGATGTTCTGAACTGAGCTGTTTTGGGGAAATCACTGAAGATCTCTGCATCTGTTTTAGGGTGAACAAATGGGCCAGTTAAGCAATGCTTATTGTCCTTTCTGAAATCTGCGTCTTACTCAGGTTGCCAATAGGAGGAGGGAAATGAAGCCATAGATGCCGATAGCTTAGATAGTCATATCATCTGAAATTCCAAACTAGGAGATGGGTAGTTTTTTTTTTTTTTTAGTATATTCAATTCTTATATGTATTTTTTAACTCCGTGAATACATTTGAAATCCTTTTCAGATCTTTTTTTGGAGACAGGATTAATTAACATTTAACTTGCCTTTTAGAATTCAGTTGTTTCCATGTATTTTTGTGATTGGATGCCATTACTCAGATTGTGGCTGGCCAGACCATTTAGTGAGAACTTTATCCCACCAGCCATGCCCACAAACTGAAACCTGTCCCTTCACCAGTCAAATGGGACACATGCTTCCAGGGAGAAGAGGAAGGATACCAGAGAGGATAGATCTTGTCACATGAACGTATCCTCAGTCCCTTCCCCTTCTAAGTTTAAAGACTACATAGCTCCTAACTTACTGATTCATCTAAGTACAAAGTCCATTTCAAGAAATACAGAGAACAGGTTCATTTTTAAAGTTTAAGGAAGAGGATCATAATTTATATTTTTTAAAAAACAATCCAAAAGAGGTTTGCTTCACTTTAATCTTCCCTGTCAGTCTCTTAATTTTAGTATTGCTATGGTCATAACACCAAAAATATGTGATCCTAACAGTTGAAAGTTACTTTAAAATGCAATAATGTTACTTGAAAAGTGAATGCAATAATATATTTACATGGCTTTTATTTCTTACAGATTGACAAAATAATGAATTCCTTAGATGTTGGAATCAACAGTGAACTTGAGGAGATAAATGGTGAGACCACAAGTAAGGAAACTTCTTTCTTCTACCTTTTAGTGAATAAATGTGCTTAAGAAATAGCCAGAAAATGATTAAAAATATTTAGATAAGTTTGTGTTTATCACAATAAGAGTAGCTACAAATTATTTCCTTCTGCTCTCAAATCCAACAACCATGACCTATCAACATCAATTATAAGTATATTGATTTAGCAAATTGAGAATTTCTCCCATGTGCTATTTTACTATGCCAGTTAATATTAATGAAGTTTCAACTTTATGTTGAGCTCAGTAGGAGGCCCTTCAAAGTGTTACCAAATCCGATGATTGAATACGTTATTTTTCACTCAATGAAATGTCCTATTTATTCTCGTCAAAGTGATTAATAACCTCTTCTATATTGTAAGTGCCACTTGGCAAGAGCTGTGTGTCACTCATCTTCATGTATACCATAATACCTTGCAGAGTATCTCACAAAGAGTTGGTTTTGCAATCACTATTTAACATATTACCCTTGCTAAGTATTGTTTTCTTCCTTACAATTAAAGCTCAGAGTAGAGGGTCACTTGAAACCTTTGAAAACTTTTTGCTTAATAGTAATAGATGGTATTAAATGCCAGATAGTTAAAACTAAATACACACTAAAAATTTATTATTCTTGAAAGAATCAAAACACTTGGCTTCCATTTCTATCTTGCTACAAATTATCAGTACAATTATGTATTAGATAGATCTATAGAAATTGGAGTTTAAAACAGGTGATTTCAAAGGCCTCAGGAGAGCTCACGTTTAAGTCAGAAGTGATAGTTGATATTAATTTCTGAGAGGGAAATTTAACTATATCATAGGGTAAAAAAATATATAGGACTTTGTCACCAGGGCCCTGACTAGGATGGGTGGGTGAGAAATTTACCAAGGGAGCAAAGTTTAAGGGGTGCTAAAAACACAATAATCAAAATACATAATATTTTAATACAATATTTAGAAAATTCAAAGTTAATGCCAAAAAAACAGGATAAACAAAATACCAAAATTTAAATAAAGACAAGATACAACCCTTACTGGCATGATCTTGCCTGATTCCCAAAAGTGGTTACAAAAGCACATACCTTGTCAGGGAACCGGCAGAAGCATAGGTGATAAGAATCTTTCCAGAGATGGAGTTGGGGGAACAAAATGCTCTTTAACAATCGGCATTTCCAGAATGTCGCCCAACCATGAGGAGCCCAGACAATGCTGGAGCTCTACATGCAGACCTGGCTGCCCATCAGCAGTGATGCAGGTAGAACTGCAGCAAGACTCAAGAGCCTGGCCACGGGTCTGGGAAAATGGGAGTGAGATGGTCAGCTGATGTAGGAGGATGGAGATACACTCCCCTCCAGCCACAAGCCTCTACTCCCTTCCCCCCTTTCCCCACTGTGTTCTTTCCCATCCTCGTCTTACCTGAAGAGGCACTTCCCATATCAGATTCAAGTCTACTCATTTCTTCTTGTTGGAGATTTGTAGTGGCTACAGGGACATTAGTAATACTTCAGAATTGACACCAGGTGTGTCTGGGGCTCCCACAGCTGGGCCTATAGCAAAAAGACCATTTTGATATAAAACAGGAGTGGTTAGAAAATATGTGAATTTCATGGCAAAAACATACACACACACACACACACACACACACACACACACACCTGGTGATTTGACATTCTCAGTTGGAATATGTGAAAAATTGTGAAAGGGCCCCAAGTCCCACCAGCCTTACTATATTCTGTTGAAGCAAACCCAATGAGCGACTTTCATTATTACAATTGTTAACATTAGGGAGTTCTCCAAATGTGGTCCACGGACCACCTGCATCCGAATCATTTCCAGCAGTGGTGAAAAATGAAGATTCCTAGGCCTCATTCTACTGACTCAGTATTTCTGGAAACCTGGCAAATCTGCCTTTTCAACAAGCATTCCAAGTAAGTCTAGAGCACAGGAAGTTGGAGATGACTCTTCAATACTAGCTGGTGTCTGGGTGGCTAAAAAGTAACATTTCAGTCACTGAAGAAAATCTATAGGTCTAAATAAGACCCGTGTTGGGTCTCTTGTGCTGGGACAAGGAAAAACTTGGCTGGGTCCTGTTAATTATTAAGTGATAAATTTTTAAAAGATCAAATATTTTTTGTCTGAAACTTTTTTTAGATTTTAAAACTAAAAAATTGTGAAAGAAGTCTCAAAATTGTGTACATATGCTTAGTGACACACTATGACAGTAGCACATGTAGCCAGTTCTCTTACATAGGCTGATAAACACTGAGGATTTTTCCAGAATGCAAACCAGCCTAGGAACATATGCTGCCACATAATAATTCTTTCAGATATGCCTACAGAATAATTTCAGGAAAGTTATAGGAATGTACATTTTTATTGATATAAAGGTAAGAATTTCTTTTCTTATCAACTGTATTATTAAAAAATAGAATGGCTGTCTGCTGAGATAGTAAGCTCCTCTATTCTGAGATGTTCAAGCCCAGACCTAGGACTGCTTCTCTTTCGGAATGGTAATTCAGGCATTAAATTCACAGTGAGACTTAGGTAACATTGAACATTACTGTAATATTCTAAAATTCTTCAAGAGACAGTGTTATAGAATCATAAAAATATCATTAACATTAGAAAGAAAATAAGGGCAAATTTAAAAAAAAATGCTACTCAGGCAAAGCCACCTTCCAAGGGCATTTTAGTGATAAATCCACATATTATTTTCCCTTACTTCTTCTCATTCCACCTCTCCTATTGCCATCCTTCCTACTGACTTTATTTACTATTTTCTACAATAATGAAAATGTAAGCAGAGACTCTGTCCATAAAGAATCGTCACTCTTGACAAAGGCTGGCTCTATCTATGCCTTACATTTTTACCTCATAATTACACACTAATTATGTCCTAAGTAACTGACCATAACACGTAGCATTCCAATTGTCCTGTAGACCAGTTGTGAATCACAACTTTACTGGACTGCAGTCTTTTCCCCTCTCAGGCTAGAGTTAACTAGCCGAGTGATAACCCCATGAAGATGGCACTCCACAAATAACATTGTACTGAAAGTGGTTGGGAAATCATATGGTGAAATGAAGTATCAGACACAAATCCAAAGCTCAGCTCGGCTACTTACTAGCTGCTTGATCTTAGCTTACTTACTCAGTTTCCCCCTTGACAGAAATGGGCATCCCAGTATCGGATCATTGTAGAGACATGTTGGATGTATGGAGATTCCGATTCCAGCACATGTAGATATGGATTAAATGTTAGCTCTCACCTTGTCCTACCACAAGGAATACTGTGGTAATACAACACAGTGGGAATACAAAGATAAATGCATGTAAGCCATTTCTTTAAGGACCTCATGATAATCAACTGTTCTCACAGTCTTAATATTAGTTTGCTCTATCCCCTAGAATTTTTGTGGTATGTCAACTGGAGTACAGGTTGTAACAATCCCACTAGGCAATGGGTACCAGAAAATGGTAGTTACTAGAGGGGACCCAGACAAAGAGAAGAGAAAAATCTAATAAGTATTGATTTCAATAGTCTAAATTATTTTTTATGAAGTCCAAGTATTCTCTTTTGGCGTGGCAATGGGGAAGTGATGTGCATTGAAATTAATGGGAGGAAAATTCAAAATGAAGGAAAGGAAATACTACTTTACACAGTATGTGTTGTCAGTCTCTAAAATTTAGCTTTGGAAGGCCACTGAGTCCATTGTTATGCCTGGCTTTAACAAAACTATGTAGTTTCATGAGCATTTATATTTGTTGCTTAAAACCTCAGAAGATGATTGGGGAATAAAATCACAAGCAATGGAGATACATGAAGGACCAATCTTAAATGTCCTATGCTCTTGCCCATTTTGTTTCAGCAGGGATTTTTGTTGTTTTGATTTTTGAGAAGGAGTTTCCCTAAGTTGCCCAGGCTAGCCTAAACCTCACAGTCTTCCTGCCTCAGACTTCTAAATAGTGACTACAGGCACATATCACCACACCTGGATAGTGTCACCATTTTTATTTGCCCTCCCTGCACCTACACATTTGCAAAGGCAGGCATTTATTTTACAAATAATATTTATTGGACCAGAAAGAGATTTGGAGCTCTCTCATCTTCGATCCTGTAACTATGAACCCGTTGAAAGTCGGAGCAGTATCTATGAGTCATAGAATTAGTTCCACTCATTGAAACCAGTTCCTTTTTATGTTTTAAATTTCTTCAGCAATTATATAATAGTTTGAAACTTATCCAGCAACCTCACCTACCCAGGACTAAGATAGAATTAAAAGTAAATAATAAGTACTAAATTTATTCTAGGTCAGTCCCTAAGGTTCTCACTCAGAACATATTAACTCATCATTTTCACAAACAACATTTCTGTCAAATTCAAATGCCAAACAGATCGGCATTGGCCATAGGACACAACTGCACTGACTGCCTCATAGTCTGTAGAACACCCTGCTGTTGAGTGATGCTGGATATGTGATGTGACAGTGTATTCTACATCATCGTGCACTCCCATCCCAGGTTTGCATTTATAGAATTCTTTCAGAGAACAGGTTTTGAAGTTAGACGGACCTGGATTAGATCCCGGTTTTGTAATTCACTGGCTTTGTGACCTTTCTGATGTCAACTTCCTTGCCTTGTAATTCACTGGCTTTGTGACCTTTCTGATGTCAACTTCCTCGCCTATAAATTCAGATTTTTAATAACCACCTCAAAAGGCTGATGCAAGATTGAAGTATATACTGTACTACTAGTAGCCTAAAATGTAGCAGGTGATCAATAGGTATAAATTCCCTTGTCTTCTTATCCAACTATGCATGACTTATCTTTCTAATAAGTGTATATGCCACACAGGAAGATGCTTGGGAAATCTTGCTTATCTTTCTGATCAGTGAAGATTGTAGTCAATATAACTCCTCATATTCTAAATTGCTTTTGTGTGAAATCTTTCTTAAGGTTTTATTTCTTAACATTATATCACAAGGAAGCCCTTTCAAGTTGCAAAATTTACATGTTCATTGGAACTACTTCAAATGTCCAATTTTCTAAGAATCAGGTTGATGATGTTGATGGGATTGAGGATCACCTAAGTGAGTGGAGGCAATAATTGGCTCCACAGGATTCCCTTCTCATTACACAACATCAAATATGCTGGGTAATCAAGTGCCTAGACTTGACAATACAGGGGCGGCAGGTAATCTGTAAATACCCTCTTCTTTCTACACTGACCTTAATAATCTCCTGTGACACTAAACCAATGACAGGTGTATGGACTGTATTAGATTGAGCTAAGTACATGAGTAAAAATAGTATCTAGTTAAAATATAATTTTTAAGGCTGGAATTTTTTTCTTATACTTAAAGTGGAATTGTATCCAAAGAGAAATTTGTAATATCTTGTCTTTGAAAACCTACTTTTGTTAATGCATGAATTCCATCTACATTTTAATTATAAATGAAAGCTATTAAAATGAGTATATAAAGAATTTTATCATGGAGTACATTTGTCTATAATGAGTAGACAAAGAGTGAGTCTTAGGTTCCTTGATGAAAAATACATAGTCCTGAAAGCAGTAGCTAACAACCCCACTTTCTAAGCTTCACTCCCTGTCCTCAGAATCTGAGGACAAAATTCTTTAAGGCAGAGCAAAAATTCTCTCTTCTCCTGAGCTAAGCTTCACCTTTTGGGTGGGTCTGCAGGAGCAGGGAGAGCTCACAGGTCCCCTCTTTTCCCTATATGAGGTCTCTTTCTGAGAAGAGGAGGGAGAACATCTCCCTGGTTGCTTCCAGGAGCCTGACATTCATTCTCATAGCTCTGCCTCTGATCAGGAGACACTTTGTCACCACTGAGGCAGAGGGCTGTCCTGCTGAAGTTGCTGCTGGGAATATCATTCCTCAAACTCTACAAGGACACTTTTAAAAATGTGTTTTTATAATTTCCCTGTTAAAGAACCTAAAAAGAAAAAGGAAACTGAAATGTTCTCTTTTCTTACCATGTGTCAGGTGCTGTGCAATTTATTACAGTGAACATTTTTGCATTTCATTTTCAAAACAACTCAGCCAAGTATTATCATACCCATTTTATAGATGAAGAAAGGCACAGAAAAGTTAAGGAAGTTGTCATAGTCCACTGTTTCAAACCCAAGTGTTTCTCTTCTTATAATCCATATTCTTTTCAATAAAGTACGCCGCCTACACAGGACAACAGAAGCTAGCTCATTGCTTCTTTCTCTTAGGTGAAATTGTACTGATGGACACTGAAGGGAACCATCTGAGGGTGTTTAAGTGTAGAACCAGTGTCTTCCTCTTAGCAAAGCCTAACCATCCATATGGAGGACTTCAGCTAAAACCCCAAAGCCCTCCCAGAGCACAGGCCACATGGTCACACATGTAAACGAGTCATAATCCTGAATATCTCCCACCTCCCAACAGTGAAGGCACACACGCTAATGATGACCCACGTTTTACTTATTTTCAGAGGAAGAATTTCCCTTGCCTCCAGTAATATTCTTTTTTCCATGAACCATTAAATTACACCTAAAAGCCTCTCTGTGAAATGCTTTACAACAGGCATATTTTATTTTTGATTTTTATTTCTTTTTACAGTACTATTTTTAATAGAACCAACTGGGGAAGGTGGGTAGTAGAATACATTAGCATACAAGCACACTATTTTATCTAAATCAAGAGAAAATTTCTTTTCATTATTATTTTATATAACACTTCCCCTGAGTGAATTATTTTCTCAGATAGATTAAATCTAAGGAATCCCTTAATAACAGAACAGTTATGTAAAAATGTGAACTATAGTAATTGTTAGACTAGCATGTGTTAACTAATCTTTATCAGGTGGCTTAATCTGTCAAACAATTGTGTTCTTAGCACAATAGACACTAAAATTTAGCATCACACCTTCCTAAGAGGCTTTAAAAACTAACATAACTTGCATGATATAGATTTTGATCATTAGAATGTGGCTAAGATTCTCTCATTTTAATATTAGAGGGAGCTGGGCGTGGTGTCGCACACTTGTAATCCCAGTACTTTGGGAGGCAGAGACCGGAGGATGCGGATGTGGCCAGCCTCAGCTCTCTCTCTCCCTGTCTCTCTGTCTCTCTGTCTCTCTCTCTCTCTCCTTAGTGAGGCCCTCCGCAACTCTGTGAGACCCAGTTTCAAAAATAAAGTATAAAAAATAGGGCCGGGTGCGTAGCGCCGAGGTAGAACGCCCCTGCGTTCAATCCCCGGTACCGCAAAAAAAAAAAA
>PVJS01011581.1:0-33981 GCA_004027185.1 Glis glis | reverse complement strand
TATTATTCTGTGACCTAATATTTGCTTATGATGTCTCAATAGTTAAAAGATGGTACTAAAGTGATGAGCACATGGAATCATCCACTAGTACTGTAACACTTTCCATAATGTTTCCAATATAAAACCAACCAACATCCACTAACATCTGCTTGCACACTTCCCATGATGATAAGCTTACTACTTCAATAGAATATCTCTGGGAAGCTCAAATTGTTAAAAATTATTTTGTTGAGTCAAAAATATGTCACATAGATTTGATACCTACTCCAACAATTACCTTAGGCAAATCATTTCTTTAGTCTGAACCTTATTTCTTTATGTGGAAAACAGCTATAATAAATAACATCAGCTTGCTCTAATATTTTAGGAAGCTCTAAAGAAAGGGAAAGTAGCTAGCTAGATTCCTGGTTCAGAGTAGATCTTAATAGGTAACACCTACCTTCTTTTACTTCTCTTTTCCCTTCTATCCATTAGTCTCCTAAAAGAAAAAATTTCCAAAGGATGAATATAGGTCCACTTTGTGTGTGTGTGTGTGTGTGTGTGTGTGTGTGTGTGTGTGCGTGCGTGTTTTGGGTACTGGGGATGGAACTCAGGGGCATTCTACTTCCAAACTATATCCCCAGCCAATTTTATTCTATATTTTGAAACAGGGTCTCACTATCTTGCAGAGTCCTCACAAGTTCCTGAGGCTGGCCTTGAACCTGTGATCCTCCTGTCTCAGCCATCCATGTACCGGATTACAAACATGTACCACCACACCTGGCTTAGGTCCACTATTTCTGATATATATATATATATATATATATATATCAGATATATTTATATAGATAGATAGATATAGATATAGGTATAGGTTTATAGATAGATAGATAGATAGATAGATATAGATATAGATATATCTTGAGAGAACAGGTATGATGCTTATTTGATAGAATATACCCCTTGCACAATCACAAAAAACAGTTGCAAAAAGTCTTGTTTACAAATACTTAAAAAATACTAATTGGATGACTCCCATATAAATGTTGATGCATTTTTTAAAAATCCACCACTAATAATAACCTCATACTGGCAAGACAAGAGGAGGTAAAAATAATTTTAAGAGTAATTTGAAAGGTAGATAGTAGACTTTCATAATCATTGGTCTTCATAAAAGCTTCTAGATACAAATTTGTTTCCCCAAAATATAATGAAAAAATTAAGTGATAAATGTAGGTCACTTACCCATGAGAAAAATTTTATAGAATATTCTGGTTGTATCTATGATACACCATTTTGCTAACAAAGAGCTTTTTATCTATTAGTATTTTTGAAACTCAAGAATAAAATTCTAGGGAGTTAGGAAATTAAATATTTTATACCCTGAAAAATGGCTACCCAACAATATCACCTATAGGAATGTACCCCGAGGAAGCAGTTAGAGCAAAAAAATGCATATATAAAGATGTTCATTTCAACATTGTTTATGATTGTTTTAAAAATCAAATCAAATCAGACCATCAATAACAATTTGTAAAATGAATGACCATAATTCCCTATGATAAAATGTTAAAATTGAATTAATATAACATTGTATGTATATTTATTACCATGGAAATATAGCCATAATATATTACTAAGTGAAAAAAGTAGTTAACAAAGGTAAATATAATCCCACTTATGAATACAATTGCATAAAAAATCTGGAAGGATATATGTAAAAAAAGCTTAACAGTGGATAGCTCTGGGTAAGATTATCATTGATTTTTACTTTCTGCTCTCTTTTTTCTAAGCTTCCTGAAATTTTTATAGTGAAACTTTACTTATTACATAAAACATTCTATAAAAAGGTATATGCCAATTTAGTAAACAAACATATTAACAAATAATTTATATAGTGACACATACACATGGATATATAGACATTCATATATGAAACAAAATTCTATAGCTGTCAGTGTTGATAATTAAAGAATTGCTAAGTGAACATTCTTAATACATGATTGAGTATTTTTAACAGTTTGAAGTAAAATAGGTATGGTCCAGTACTTTCAGAGAAGAGATTCATTTGATTTGTTTTTATTTCACTTTTATGTTACTACAAAAACTTCTAAGTTATGCAAAATTTTAAAATGTCCATAACTCAATTCTGATGAAAGTGATATTTTCTTTTGCCCATGTTCTTGTGTGCATATCCTAATGACCTTCTAGTTCTCATCTATGTGCACATTCAATTTTTACATATTAATAACAATTTAATGGGCAGAAATTTTCAGTCAGTCTTCATTTTCCCATATCATTTTGTCAAATTCTACTCAGATACATGTTTTTCTTACCCCCTTGCTTTTTGCCTTTCCTGTGACCATCCAATGTTAATCTAGTGTATGTGCTTCCACAATTTTCTCCAATATTCTGCAATCATATGTATATATATATAATCATACATATACAGAGAGATGTTTGTATTTTAAAATCACAAATCCATGCTATATACATTTCTCTTCAATATTTTCTTCTCATTTAATAATAAATCATAGCAGTATAGCAGTTCCTTATGTTTTTTAAAAATTTTTATTGACATTCTCTTTTTTTTTCTTTGTATTGGGGATTGAACCCAGGGGTATTCTACCATTGGGCTCTATCTCCAACCCTTTTTTTTTTTTTTTTTGAGACATGGTCTTGCTAAGTTGCCCAGGCTGGTCTCAAACTTGTGGTCCTCCTGCCGTAAGCCTCCCAGGTCTCTGGGATTACCAGCATGCTCTGCCATAGCCAGTCACTCCTTACTTTTATAATCAATACAGTAAATAACCTGTGATTCCAAGTTGCACTCGGGAAGTTCACATTCAAAGAGGAAAAGAGCTCTGAGGTCTGATGGCTGCTCCCACCTCTGCACTGACTTGCTGTGTGACTTGGGAAACAGACACCTCACAATGAACCTCAGTTTCCTCAGTTGAAAATAAAAGGACTAAACCTTTTCCAACTCTGTAATTCTATGACTCATACTTTTATCTTTCACTTTATGGGTCATGCTTTGGTAGAATGGCCTCACTTAAGGCTTTCCAGTTCTTAATTTCTTAAGGACAAATGACCAATAAATCACAAATATATGTATTTCAATGATTTTATTCTAGGAATACTGCCAGATCATCATCTTACAATGCTTTTTAGATATATTAATATGGTAAATGCATAATCTAATTGATATGACTGTAGGATAGATAAGCTCTTTGTATTTCTTTTTTTTTTTTTTTTTTTTTTGCGGTACCGGGGATTGAACGCAGGGGCGTTCTACCTCCACGCTATGCCCCCGGCCCTATTTTTTATACTTTATTTTGAAACCGGGTCTCACGAAGTTGCGGAAGGCCTCACAAAGGAGAGAGAGAGAGACAGAGAGACAGAGAGAGAGAGCTGAGGCTGGCCGCGAACCCGGATCCTCCGGTCTCCGCCTCCCAAAGTACTGGGATTACAAGCGTGCGCCACCACGCCCGGCAGCTCTTTGTATTTCTATGTAAAAGTCTTTCAACTAAGCATCTTTGCTCTTAATAAACCATGTGCTGAATTATAGGACACTTAAACAACTAGCTGTAGTCATGTGCACAATAGGGATGCAAATGGGAATAAATGCAGAATTTGTAATACTATATCTTGTCTGCTTCTTGACTAAGCTTTTTAGAAGAAGTTTTATGACCAAAAAAAAAAAAGTCAACATTTTGATAGTGTGTACTTTTCATTAGGTTACAGGTACTGTACCAGCCAAAAGCTCACAATTACCCATTTCTTACCCTAACATGGCTTGACCAAATTTCAGTCAGGCATCTCTCCTCCCCACAGGCTCCTGAACTTTGCTTGCCCCTGAATCTGAGCCTGTATGACAACGCAGAGCATCCTCCCTGTAAGTTCATTTCAAATCAGCTGACCATAGAGAGAAGCATTTCGTGTTATACCCCTTTGATTCTGATGTGTGCTCAGCTCTGCCTTCTGGCTCAGTTTGCCCCCAAAGTCCCTGCTAGTCCTGCTCAGCCTCCCTATAAAAGAAAAGCCTTTCTGTTTGATTTTGAGACGCTTTAAAATCCCAAGAGAGGAACATTCTCCCTATTGGACTCATTTTTAAAGTCCCATCTTGCCTAAGTCTGGATTTGCTTTTATTTGACAGAATTAAAAAGTTCTCAGGTCTATGTTTTAGTTCACCTTTTGTCCTTCAAAGAAAATACTGATTTTCTTTGCTATGACTAACATTTAGAAAAAAGAGTGCATACTTGTCTCAGTGTGTGACATGTGGATTATATTCCTACCATAGTCAGAATTAGAGATGTGATGTAATTATATATGTAAGATGTATGCCCTAGACAATATACGTATTGATTTCCTTATCATTTCCAATACAATTCTATATCAACAAAGAATTTCCTTAGAAACTTCCCCTAGTATCGCTTTGTATCACAACAAATGTTCCTAATCATAAAACATAAGTGAAATACTAAGAGGTTTATTTTTAACAAAAGCTCAATGTGTGATAGCAAATACCTTTATTATACACTGTTGCTGACACATGAAACAGTTGTGATAGTGACACAGAGCCTTTATTATAAGAATAAAGGAAAGAAAACAGATATTACCCTGTGCACTTACAACAAAAATTTCTTCTGTGTGAACTACCCAAGCATTTAAATAAACCATTTGCACCTGGTATACTCTTATTATTCTCTTGTTATTTTTTCAATGGGTGAGTGCTCATATTCTTAGTATGTTACTTAGAGTGAAACTCTCTATATTTATACTCTGCCTATCTTCAAAAAAGACTTAAGCTGGGTGTGGTGGCGCACACTTGTAATCCCAGTACTTGGGAGGCTGAGACCAGAGGATATGGGTTCTTGGCCAGCCTCAGCTACTTAGTGAGGCCTTCCACAACTTAGTAAGACCCTGTTTCAAAATAAAGAATAAAAAATAGGGCTAGGGGTGTAGCTCGGAGGTAGAATGCCCCTGGGTTCAATCCCCAGTACCACAAAAAAAAAAAGACTTAAGAAGGCTTATAATAAAAGATAAAATTACAGCAAAATAAAACCCCATTAGGACAATAGTAAGAGATACCAACCAGATAGTTTAAAAGACAAAAATTTAAAATGGAGGAAAAAAAGGAAGAAAATACTCCAGAAAAACTTGACTAAGGAAAAATGACTGTAATTGAGTCTACAGTGTAACTCTGAGCGTCTTGGCATCAAAGGCAAAAGTAAACTACAAAACAGTTATCGTAAGAACAAAATTGTCAAGGCGTATAGAAAAAGAGACTGTCCTAGCTTCAAACTCTAAAGGAATTTTCTCCATTGGGCATTTGGTAAAACATATAATTAGATCAGGAATAACACTTTCATTGAAATTCAGGAGACAGGAAGAGAGTCCCACCTATGGTTTCCAGTGGCCAGGTGTGCAGACGTCAGTAATGCTTCTGTGAAGCCCTTTCTCCTTTGGACTTCTAGCTTTCTCCATGATAGAAACACACATTGGTTCCAAAACATCAGTGCTGTTCTTCCTTACCCTCTTTAGCTAACTTATCCTGTGCAACAGTTACTTTAGTGTTGAGTTGTGGGGTACTCTAAAAAAATTACATGAACTATCTAAAATTATATGAAACAGTAAGGTTGGGGAGCCACTTGCCACATGTGAAGGCACATGAAATATGGTGTCAGAAGGTATAGACTGAGTCCCAGTTCTGTCTCTTACTTGGTGTATGAACTTGGGTAAGTTAAGTCATTTTTTTGACCCTTCATTTCCTTACTCTTTAAAGTGGGAATAATGATAAGGATTTTTTCTCATTATAGTTAAATGAGATAATTTATATGAAAGCACTTGCAAACCATAAGTCTATTAGTTACTATTATGTAACCTTTCAAGAAAGCTCTTTACTTTTAAAGTGGAGATCATTGTATTTATTTTCTTATCTCCACACAATTGAATGATGTTTATAAGAATTCAGTAAAGTAGTTGCTTTATCTCTACACATGGACCATTTCCCTTCTAAGGTTTCTTAATTTAAAAAACAGGCTTTTCTTACTAAAGACATGACCAGCAACATACATGTTCTAGTTCATTTTTAGATATTAAAGAAAAATTTGTGCACTCTATGAACAAAAAGAATAAGCATTTCCCCCACTAATAAAAACAGAAACAGAAAGGAATTCTAGGACAATGAACTAAGGCCAAGTGCTCACACCCCAGTGCACAGATACAGCACAGTTATTGAGGAAGATCTGACTACAAACTTACAATCATGTGCTCCTCAAAAATTTTGTGAAGTAGACAGTATATTATTTTTAAAATGATCATGCTAACAACTAGAAGTCTAGCTGGGCAGTAGTATGGATCTTGGAAAGCCTGAAGGCGGGCCGTCCAGCATGCTGCTGTCAGTAATCTAGACCCAAGGGAAGCTGGCAACCTAGATTTAAGTGGTAGCTGTAGGGGAAGGGAAGGGAGTCTGGAGACATAATGTCCATTTTCTAGTGATATTTAACCCTTTCTGAGTCACCAACTACTTTGGGAGTCAGATGGAAACTATGAGATCTCCTACCGAAGAAAAAATGCACATTGCTTTAAAATAAAACATTTTATTTTTAACCCCTCCTACATTTATATGTGAATGTATGTGTGTATAGATATTTGTGCACACACACATATCCATTTTGAAGGAGAAAACGTCCTTATAGGCAAAGAAAATATAAGCATTAATGAATAATTATCCATTTAAAAAGATAACTTTAAATTCTCAGGGTGCTCCAGACTTTGGATTTCTGGAGTTAAAACTTTTTTTTTTTTTTGTGGTACTGGGGATTGAACCCAGGGGCATTCTACCTCCACACTACACCCCCAGCCCTATTTTTTTTTATACTTTATTTTGAAACCGGGTCTCACAAAGTTGCGGAGAGCCTCACTAGGTAGAGAGAGAGAGAGAGAGAGAGAGAGAGAGAGAGAGAGAGAGAGAGACAGGGAGAGAGGGAGAGAGAGAGAGAGCGAGAGAGAGAGCTGAGGCTGGCCACAAACCCAGATCCTCCGGTCTCCGCCTCCCAAAGTACTGGGATTACATGCGTGTGCCACCACGCCCGGCTAGTTAAAACTTTTTATGCCCAAGATTAGTGCTAAAAATATCACCAAAGTTTCTCAGAGAAAGATATAGAGCCAGTGTTCCATCTGAGGAGATCCACACATGAGATCAACAACAGTTCTTATCTTAAATAAGCATCAGCTATATTCTAGATTTGGAAAATTATTAACTTGAACAATTCAAATTATGACATGTCAAATAAAAGAGTTTCAGTGTGCTTAGGTTTGGGATCACTGAAGCAAATGTCAGTTAAGATATATTTTATATGTTTATGTATTGCTGAATTCAATGTAATCTTGTGCACATCTTAGGTGGTACAGTGACATCCAGGGCATGGGGATATGCCAGGCTCACCCAGATTTCTATGTACTAACAACAGTTTTCATAAGCCCACTTAACTTTCATGAATTTCTTTACTGGTTTCATGTATTCTCAACTTTATGATTACAGCCTGAAGAAAATTAAAAATACTTATTATTTTTAATGCTGAGAAATTTTCTTCATAAATATTTGGTTTTTAGGGATAATGTGTTTATTTGTAATTCACAAATAAGAAATCATAAAAAGTTAGCCGGGTGTGGTGGCACATGCTTGTAATCCCAGTACTTGGGAGGCTGAGACTGGAGGATCCGGGTTCGCAGCCACCCTCAGCTATTTAGTGAGGCCCTCTGCAACTTAGTGAGACCCTATTTCAAAATAAAAAATAGGGTTAGGGAGGGAGCTCAGAGGTAGAATGCCCCTGAGTTCAATCCCCAGTATGGCAAAAAAAATCATAAAAATTATTTACAGTATTCAGTGAAGACAATCTCCCTATAATAACTCTTACTTGAGATATTCATTTCTCCTTCCAATAGGCAGCCACACACAGTCAGGCGTCTTTCCAGAGCTACTTCAAGATACAGCAAATTTCTCCTCATTATCCTTCCTTTTGTCAGCTATTTCATAAATAGTAGCATACTCTACACACTATTCTTTATCTTGCTTGTTTAACCTATTTAAGTTCATAAAGATCACTCTATAATATAAAATAGAGAACTTCCTAGTATTTAATTATATGGGTGTACCACATTTTATTTAACTATCTTTCTATTAATTGGGATGGTCTACTCTGTAGCTATTATAAACAATGATGCAGCAAGTATCCCTGTTTATACTTCACATGTGCAGGAATATATCTGATGCATTAATTCTACACCTTAAACTGCTGGTTCAGGGGCATGTGCATTTGATAAGCACTGTCAAATCACCCTCCTTGGGGGTTATAATGATTTACACCATCACCAGCAATATAGGTAAAAGTCTGTTAGGTGCTGACTAATACTGCATGTCATCAAACTTTTGGACCTTTACTTATTTGGTAGGTGAAAAAGTCATATCTGTACTATTTCTTGTATTGTGAGTAAAGTTGAGCTTCTTCTCATAAGTTTAAGTTCCTTTTCTCTGAACTGCCTATTCATATCCTTTGCCCATTTTGAGGAGTGTTATTGGCCTATTTCTATTGATGTGAATGTAATATGAGTTACAATAATCTTTCCCTGCTTTTACATTTATCTTGTGACTTGTAATTTTTGCCATGTAAAACTTTGTAATTAAATTATTTTGTAGTTGATTTAATCAAGGGTTTTTAAAAAAATTAATGGCTTCAAAGTTTTGTGTTATTAGAAAGGCTTCCCTTGCTATCACATATAAGAATATTCCCAACATTTCTTCTAGTACTTTTGGTTTTGGTTGTTCTATATTAGATCTATTTGTAACTTTTATATAAGGAATAAGGAATGAACCAAACTTTATTTTTACTAGATAACTACTTAATTAGTACATTATTTAAGTCACATAGTCCTTGTGGTCCTCACTGATTTGAGATTATATGGTTGGTATCATTTTTGTTTTTTATTTATTTTCAATTGTATTCCCTTTATATATCTGTATTTATTTCTATATCAACAGAGCATTGCTATAATTATTCACACATTATTTACATAATGTATCTAACATTCATTTTCAGAGTATGTGTTTCCTCATCCAACATGTTTTCTATCCATGCTGCCAATACATTTTTTCTTATTTTCTAGTTATTTACTTATTTTTCCTGCAAAAAGATTCATTTCCATTTGGTCCAAGACTTGAGAGAGTGCTCTAGGGTGATTAAAAAAACTGCCTAGTAGGTCCTAGAAGGGAGAAGTTCAGACCTAGAAGCCCAGGAGATGCAGAAGGGGCCCCAAAGGCCGCGGGACTCTGGAGGCTACTAGTCCAGCTGGAGGGTGAGTCTTCTAAAGAGATGTTCACCCAGCCTAGCCTGGGGGCCTCCAGCCTGCGGAGATTGACCAGACAGTCATCCATCTTCCCCACGAGTCTCACCTCCTCATTTAGGAAGTGGTTCTCCAGGAAGTGACATAGATGGCAATCTGTGTGGGCAGAACCCAGGGCATGAAGATCCAAAAGGGCTTGGTTCGTGTTCTTCTCCAGGGCCATGGTGACTCCCATGGCATGCAGGGCTTTACCACACTCATCCTTGGGATGGCATGGCACTGCCACTGGCTGGCTTTGCATTTTCAGGAGATGTTTAGTGACCTTGTCCTTCTCAGCCAACTCACTGAAGAAGCGGTCCATGAGCTCCAGAGCTACCTGGTCATGGTCAACATAAAAGCACAGGAACCGGTAGGCGTAGGAAGCCCACAGAAACAAACTGAACAGGTGGTGGATGGCAGCCTCCACCTAGGTGGAATGCTTCTGTTGAACTGGGGAGCTGATGTTTGGTTGGTAGTAAGGAACTAACCACGAAAAACAGTGTTGGCTGGTCCTGGAAGGATATGTGTGAGAAGATGGTTCCAGAGATTATAGCTGGAGAGGAAGTTGGAAGGAGGTTAGAGGCTGGAGAGGGAGGCCATTCTGTTCTGTCTGAATAGGCAGATCTGTGGGGGCTCCAGACACTGCTGACCCAAAACACTTTAAATGTTTAAACACCACCCATCACCACCATTTTTTTCAAGGTTTGGAGATGCCCAGTTTATGCATGGAAGGCATTTTCTTCCTAGAACTTCCTTTCTAACTGACAAGCTATGCTCAAAGATGGACTTCTAAGAGATAAGCATTCTAAATAGGTGGGGGGATTCCAGCACAATCCCAGGGACTTTACAGACTGAGATAACTGGTCTTCATCTGGAGCCTATAAAAACCAGGCCTCCCCTGGAGAGTTGAGTTGACTGTCATTGTGAGAGGATTCCCTTTGTGGACTTTCTCACGAAAGCCTGTAACTTGACTTGAAGCTTCTTGAATCTCTAACAAATGAGCATACCCTGTAACTTCTCTTAATAGCTACAACTTCTGCAAGAATATGAGCTACACCTATCAATCCCTACAAGTTGTTTCTTTCATATTCCCTTACTCTGAAGCAAAAGCTTGTTTGTTGGTGGTGGTCAATCAAGGGAGGAGGAACAAGGAGTTTCTTTTATTCTTCATTTCTATTTTTATATCATCACTATCCCTATGTCTAGAAACATTTGTACCATGGTTAGATTCTATCTGCTGATTATACAGTCAAAGAAAAATTATACTGGGCAGATTTAAATAGGCATGAAGACTTTTTTCAAGATTATTGCAATAGGGGAGAGAGATTAAACTCAACTCCCAAAAAC
Organism: Glis glis; assembly: GCA_004027185.1. NCBI lineage: Eukaryota > Metazoa > Chordata > Mammalia > Rodentia > Gliridae > Glis > Glis glis. The sequence goes on along the minus strand of PVJS01011581.1, from coordinate 23,274 downwards.
AAAAATAGAAGAGTTATTGGGGTTTTTTTCCCACTGGGGCAAGCTAGTGGAAAAGTCTTTAAGGACATTAGGGGGAGGTTGGTGAGTGTGATTATGCCATCTGTGTTTGCTAATTGGCACTTATCAAAATTAGGCTCTTACAGCATATATGTAGCTCAGTAGAGCACTTGCCTGGCACGTGTAAGGTCCTGAGTTCAATCCTCAGCACCATACACACAAAACAAATAATGATAATAATAATAATAATAATAATAATAATAATAAATTGGGCTCCTACCTTTAAACAGAGACTGGGAGATAGGGATACTACCCATTTTCATTATTATCAAAGGAATGGCTCCCAGGTCCTTAGGAAAGACACTCCTGGGTCATAAAAATAGTGAGAGATTAGAAGAAAGTTTACATCTTGAGGAGCAGAAAATGAATTGACAATTGCAAGTTTTATGAAGTAAATGCTCTATAAAAAGGAATGCCAGGGGCCTATAATCAGGAGGAATTTTGTCTAAAGTTTAGTTAAGCCGAGTGGGATGTTAATGCACAGAAAATCTATTCCCCAGTGACTCATTCTGCCTATTACTACCAGATCTCTGATGAGAATTCACCCACTTTCTTGCAAGAATTGTCTGACCACTTAGGACATCTCCACATTGTGTACCATAGTCATCAACCAAGCCAAGTTAAAAAAATCATACTAAGCATCATGGTTTCATGTGACTTCATGTTTATGAGATTTACATATATAGGCCAGAAAATGGTTAGCAGGCACAGGTACTCAGAATTTTTATATACAGTGGTATTTTGGACCAGGTTTCACATGATTCTGATACGGAGATGTGTCCTCTTACAGGGTTCTTGTCCAGTGGATTTTGACAAATGAAGTCCAAGGACTAACCAAGGTTATAGAAATATGAAAGTTTATTTTAAGTCAGGGAAATCTAGAAGACTAAAACAGCTCTACCGGTAGGGGGGAGGGGTCTCTGAAAGAGTAACCACTGAAGCTCTTGGGAGGTGGGCTTTTAAATCTTATTGAGGTTCCCCATCTGCTCTTTCATGATTGGTCAGAATTGGGTCTTGGGAAACTAATGTCTTTTGCTCAATTTCAATCCTTAATTTAAATTGTTATCTTGTGGGCTGGTGGGCCCTGATCTCCTGACACCCACTGTTCTCTCACCTCCCTGTTCACCTCCCCCCATCTCACAGAAGGTGATACACATGGCCTTTTTTAATCCCTCCTGTTCCCAGGTCCTCTTCCCTGTCTCATCATTTGAAGCATTATCTCCAATCTTTATAACAATTCTAAGAGGAGGTTTTATTATTCCTATACAAATGAGGAAACCAAGGCTCAGAGTGGATAAATGTCTTGTCCAAGATGCTTCATCTAATAAGTAACAGACTTTCAGATAAAATCCAATCTATATTCTTCCCACTATACACACTGTCATCTAAGTCCAGTGTTAAGACAAAGATACAAAGATCAGGGCTCCCTAGAAAGAAGAAAAAGGACTCTTTAGTGATCTTGTGCTAGCACAGGTACACTGGTTCAAGAGAATAAGAGGACTATCCAGGACCCTGCTCTAGAGGCCATATTAATACCAGGGGTTCAGATGAACGTTTCAGACCTGCTCAGACAAAAGGATAAGGATACTCTTTTCTAACTTTTGCTTCTTGGATTTAAAAAATAATAATTTCCTTCACCTTGTCCCTCCCCCAAGATTTTTCTATTTCCCTAACCTTGACAGACATCTCTCCCTGAGTCCTCTGAATTATTATGGAGTAAAATGGCTTATTTTAATTTCCCTAGGTGTCTTTATTGAATTCTTTCACTGTGTTTTATGGAAAATATCTGATTAGTAATTCATAGAACAGAATATTATGAGATTCTATGCTAAGCGGCTGCCACAGTGGTATTCAGGCCCTGGAGCTGTGGCAGTCTCTGGTTCTGACCCACTGCCTGCAGGCTCACAGGTAAGGAGGAAAATTAAGCTCTGGTATCTTCTAGTTTACCCTATTATTTAACCCTCTTGAGTAATTCCTAAAGAGAAAATAATGCCTCCTGCCCCTGGCAAAACTCATGAAAGATTAGAAAGCAAGACATTTTAACACAGATGTTAAGATCTTGGGGTCTGGAGTCAGATTGGGTTTGAATTCCATTGTGTCTGTTTAATGACCTAGGACAAGTCTCTTAGTCTCTCTGCCCCTTTGTTTCATGGTCTGTCAAGTGGAGGTGACTTGCAGAGTATTTGTAAGAACTACATGAGTTAATATAAGTTAAGTACTTAGATCAGGGCCTGGCTCTTATTAAGTGCCACTTTAAAAGTTAACTGTTTATCTTATAATTGAGAGGTGGTAAGAGTTGAGGCAGGGCAGAGGACCTGGGGACAGGAGGGATTAAAAAAGGCTTCTGTGAGGTGGAAGGAGGTAAATGGGAGGTGAGAGACCAATGGGTACCAGGAGATCAGGGCCCACCAAGCCCACAAAATATCAATTCAAATTAAGGATTGAAATTGGGCAAAAGACATTGGTTCCCTAAGACCCAATTCTGACCAATCATAAAAGAGCAGATGGGGAACCTCAATAAGATTTAAAAGCCCACCTCCCAAGAGCTTCTGTGGTTACTCCTTCAGAAACCCCTTCCCCTGTGTGGGTAGAGCTGTTTTTTGTCTATCTTTCCTTGACTTAAAATAAACTTTCATATTTCTATACCCATGGTTAATCCTTGGACTTCATTTGTCAAAATCTACTGGACAAGAACCCTATAAGAGGAAATACCTCTGTTTCAGTCAATAGGGCCATTTATGCAAAAGTCACTCCACAATCTGTGAAGCTTAGTGTTCTTTGGCAAGCCTCTTCCAGTCATCTGAGCTAAAGAGCTCAGAGCAAAGCAAGAAAAGATGGGGCCCCTTTTCTCTGGAGCTATTTAAAATAGCTGTTTCTGGACTTTTCTGATGGCATGTGATAAACAAAAAGGATCACACAGGCAGTGAAAGGAATAGCCAACCTAAGATTGTAGTTAATATTAGCTCCAACTTAAGGAAGCTGAAGTTCTGAAGAGGAAGTAGGAAACATGAACAGGGGCCAGATGTTGAGAAAAAAAATGTTCCTAGGCATTGAAAGTCCCACTTTAGAGCAAGACTCCATTCACCAGAGAGAGGACTAGCAACTCCAAGGAAACTAGATTTCAAAAACAAATTGGTAGGTTCTCAGAATAAGAATTCAGGAATGTAGATCAAATCTTTTACAAGATTGGCACGCATGTGTGTGAAGTCACGTTGTTTAGGGAGAGAAGGGAATGAGATAAAACCATGAAAGTAGAGAGGTTAACATAAGCTTTTTGGCTGCTGTAACAGAGAGACCCAAAGCAATAGTGCCTTAAATAAGGTAAAAGTTTACTTCTCTCTTGTGCCACAGCCTGAGTCAGTGGTCCAAGGGTGGTATGAAGGCTCCAAAAATTATCAAGGCACATGCTGTTTCTAGCTTGTCATTCTGCCACCTTTAGCACATGGTTTCCATCTTTCACCCAAAAAAGCATCTTCAGTGTCCTCATCCCATCAACACTGCAAACAAACAATAGGTGAAGGAAGAGGACCGCATCTTCATTGTAAGGGCATGACCCAAGGCTGCACACCTCATTCCTCCTCACATACCATTGGCTAGAACTTAGTCACCTGACCACACCAAGCTGCAAAGGAAACTAGGAAATATAGTCTTTGTCTGGGTGGCCATTTGCCCACTAAACATTCTATGACAATAGTCCAGTTATAAAATCCTGTGCCAAACCATGCTGGCTTGAAGGAGGTAGATGTAACAGGACTTTGCAAGATACTGTATTTCTCCAGGGATTTAAGGAGAACCCTCCCATCTCTACTAAGACTAGACTCCACCAAACTTCCTGCACTGTTGGCTTTTCTGGATCTTTTTTTTTCTTTGCAATGCTGGGGATGGAACCCAGAGCCTCATGTGTGCTAAGCAAGCACTCTACCTCTGAGCTACCTCCCTAGCCATTTCTAAATCTTCTGAGTAGACTATTTTGACTCAGTCATTGAGGTCCAAGTTTTTCACACAGTCTTGTCCTCAGTGCCACCAAGAGTTTTGGTGATAAAGCATTTCCTGAAGAACTTCTGGAAGTACTAAAAGCTTGAGGTTTAAGTTGGTTTTATAATTATGTACAGCTAGCCTGCCCTCCCCAATCCATTCTGCAAATATTAATGTTGGTGTATTTGATGATCACACAGGGGGAGGCTGTAACAACTATCACAACTGCTGTCTGGCCAATAGTGGCTGTATGCTATCAGTTGTAAGCCACATTCCAATTACAGGGAGTGAAGATGGGGCAGGGGGAATGTACATCTTAGAATTGATGAAATAATGTTCCTATTTGGTTTATCAGTTGTACTCAAGGGGTTGCTTTGATACTTGCAAGTAGTTCATCTCTCTTAATTTAAAGAGATCCCCTCCCAGCCGGGCATGGTGGCGCATGCCTGTAAATCCCAATACTTGGGAAGCTGAGACAAGAGTATCACAGATTCCAGGCAAGTACAGTAAGTTAGTGAGACCCTCAGAAACTTAGCATGACCCTTTTTCAAAACAGAAACTAAAATAGGGCTGGGGGTTGTTAGAAATAAATTTTCATGGCATCCTAAGAAAAAACACATGTTTGAAAGTGTCTCAGCAAGGCAATTTTACTTTTTGCAAAAAGGGATCCTGCCACAGTAAAGTCAGGCATGCAGGAACAACATGGTAGAAGACTGCTGGGTGTTTTATTTTCAGCATGGGGCTCCTGTGCTGTACTCCTGTTGGTGGGAGCTTAGCCTCATGATCTTTGTGCCATTGGCTGGAGGGGATGCTGGGGGAGGGGTTGGCATTTGTAATTCTCAGGAGATAGAAACTGACAGAAAAGAATATAAGCACACACAGGATTACAGAATGGCGGTTTTACAACAGGGAGCTTAAGTCAAGCTATTTCTTTGATAGAAAAGATCTGATTATATTCTCACAGGGTTTAGCTTAGAGGTAGAAGCCCCTGGGTTCAATCCCCAGTATCAAAAGGAGAGAGAGAGAGATCCTTTCCTCCACACTCATAGCCCCATCATGGATTTCAAGGCTCAGAAAACCTTCTCTTCGTAAGTATTTCAAAAGTAATCTGCATTAGATGAGTCTCAGTGGAATTTGCCCCAAATTCCCAATTAGCAAGCCTGACAGCAAAGTTTCTACTCATCACAGATGCTGCCCTTTAAGAGTGGCCACAATTGTGACTTACAGGCCTCTGAGACAGACTCAGGGAAGGTGAAGCTGGAGTGATATATCATGCAAGGTTTGTGATAAAACCGTTTGGGCAGAGAATGGTAAAACAAGCTGGTGAAACGCCCCGCTGCCAGGCCGCCAGCGCCTCCCAGGAGCACTGTGCCGGGGAGAGAAGCCCCATGCAGATGCTTAAAATGGCGCTGCAGCCCATGGAAATCTATTAGACGAAGCAGGTCACTGTCAGGTGTAATTGGCCTTTTGTGAAGCTGTGGGAGTGGGAAATGAACCTCAGAGAAGTGACAGCGAAATAACAGAAACTTCCATAGTAGCTGCAGGGCAGCTCAGAGAGAGAACGTGGGACGATGGGGAAAAGCTAGATTTGGAGCCCGACAGCCCTGGGTGTGAATCCTGACTCTGGTACTCACTCTAGATGCTACTCGGGGCAAGGTCCTTGATCTCTAGCACTGAGCATTTTTTTTTTTTTGTCTTTTCTAAAAATGAGGGAGGCATTGTGGGTCTGTCACCAGGAACTGGGGATCTGAATGTGAGGTGACTTAACACAGATCAGGCACTCAGTACACAGAATGCATTAATATTATTCAATGTCATCTACCTATAGCAGGTATACAAATACAACTCTAGCCCCTGCAGATGTTGAGGTTTAATTTTTTAAAACCTAGGGATTGTCTTTTACCATTAAAAATGATGAGTTAGTATAAATTTTATTAATGGTTTCCAGAGTCCATTGATGCAAAGGCTACATTAAGTAGAAATTTGTATTCATTCAACAACTATTTATTGAGTGCCTATTACATGCTAGGCACTGTGCTAGGCTCTACAGATTGAACAAACATGAGCCAGACAAGGGAGAAAATATAAATGTTATGAGAAAACCAGCACTGGAGTTCAGGGGAGGGCGATTTTTCTGCCAGTTGGCAAGGTCAAAGTCAGTTTGGAAAGGGGAGCCAGTTAGCTGCTGGAATTTGAAGCATAGCTAGACTTTTGACTTACAAGTGAAGAAAATTCTGCACATGTAAAGGGATGGAAAAGTACAGAATAAGTATATTGAAATAGCAGGAACAAAACATGAAAATGTAAGTTTGAGCCACACTGCAGTGAGCCTTTAATTCCCAGGCAGCCTGCATTTCTCAGGAAATAGATAGGTTCTGGGGAAGGGGGATGACATCATCAGGCAATATTTGGGAAGAATTAATCTGGCAGCAGCATGGAAGAACTGTGGTCGCCCATGTGTGCAAATGCCACATTAGACAAAATCAGTATGCAGAAAGGACTTTTTTTCTTTCCTATTTGCTTGTTTTTCCCTGTAGCATGGTGCTCTGGATTGTACTTCATGGCAGACTGGATTGCCTGGGAACTGCTGAGAGAGCTAGCACTCTGCCTTGGGCCTTCTAGGGAAGATGTGCACTGGGGTGAATATTTCTTGTCACTTCACCAAGAGGTTTGGGGTTTGCCTGGCAGGAAAGAAACTGTCTGCCTGGGTTGCTGATCCCAGGGGAAAAGATGAATAACAAGGCAGAAGAGCACCAGGTCTCCCCTGGCCAAAGGCGGTGATTCTGCCTCATTACCACTTCAATGGGCCAGTCGACAAAAATTAGCATGGCTGGCCCTCCACTGAAAGTCCTCTGTTCCACTTTGTTCTTGTGTTTTCTTTCACACAGCTCAAGAATCCAAAGACTAGAAGAGAATGATCAACTGTCAGATAGAAGGGAGGGCTCTTGCCTGTTAAAAATAAAATAATACCTCTCCTTTAAGGTAAACTTGATTTCAATCACAAATAATTCTAAGCACTCACTGTGTGCAAAGAATCTTTAAGAGCAGAGAGGATCTGAGAGAACTTTACTGTCCTCAAGAAGGTGAAGGCTTAAGTTAGGAAGATGATTGGTGCCCAAGTACTAATGACCTGAGACAAGTGTGACAGATTCCCGGGGTTGTACTTCATGGGGCTTTACGAGTCCAGAGGAGCCAGACTTCACATTTCAATGATGCTCAATATGAAAGGATAAAGAATATGAAGGAGAAATAAGATAAAGAATATGGAGGAGATAGAACTTTAAGCTTCAACTACTCACAGGAGGCAATATGATAGACTTTAGAGTCAGAAGGAACTGGACACAGCTTTGTCACTAAGACTACTACTATGGATGTGAACCTGACAAATTGTCTAGTTTCTCTGACCTTCATCTATAAAATGAGGATAGTAAATTCTTACTTCATAGGATTCATCTGAGGATTCAAAGAAATAGTGCAGGTAATGTACTTAACAAAGTACATGGCAGGTAGTCAATATTAAATTAACACTAACAGCTACAGTTTTATTTTGTTATTTGTTGGGTAAGGTTCCAGAAACAAGAGCAATTTATTTCAGAAACTAGAATTACAGACATATCGACTACTTAACTAATCTTTGAAAGCCCTGAGGGCCCCAGGTGATCCTGCAGAACCCCAGTGCTGGTGGATCACCTGAGACCAAGGGGATCTGACCTTGTGAGGCTGTCCTTCCTCCAGCTGTTAGGAGGCTCCCCACTGCGTGCGTGCGGGGGGCATGCGCGGGCACACACACACGTACTAGGGCCTCAAGTACTTATCTCATAAAATGAGGCGAAATAGGCCCAAAGACTCACAGTGAGGGACTGTTATTGCTGGAGGGACTTTGGATCAAACTCAACCCCTTTATTTGGTAAATGAGGAAACTGATCTCAATAATTTAAGTAATTAGCCTGTGACCTCCTGACTTTTGGACCTTCCTTCTTTCCTTCCTTCCTTTCTTTCTTGTACTGGTGGTTGAACCCACGGGCATTCAGTAGACCTACTCCCCCAGCCCTGCTTTTATTATTTTTAATTTTGAAACAGGGTCTCACTACCTTGCTAAGGGTCTCACTAAATTGCTGAGGCTGGCCTCGATCTGCCTGTCTCAAGTACTGGGATCATAGGCATGTGCCACCATGCCAGGCTCTGATTCAGTTACTATATTGTTACTTCAGGAGCCAGGATTGGGGGGCTGGGCAAAAGGTTGTGGCCAAAAACTCCTAATAACCGATGTTAAAGCAGATTTTAAATAATAAACTTCTAAAGATAGTCCTCAGCTCAAATCAGGTACCAGGGCAGTGGATTGTGGAAAATCAAATATTCTTAGATGAAAAAACAGCAGGTGTCTAAAAGGAGATTTTATTTCTCCCTCCAGTGATATTTTATTGGTGAGAAATCTTATAAACCCAAAGGTCAGGTGACTTGCACAGAGTCACACAGCTAGGGAGTTGCAAAGCCACACAGAGAACCCAGTTCTTCCACCTCCTAACAAGAGTTCTTGTCACTATAGATCTCAGAACAACTTTTGAAAGCAGGAAGAAGATGGTACCTAGAGAATATGTTTATGACGTTTCCTTGCCTTAGCAACAATACATCAAATTCAGGCACTGTGAGTCACTTGGTAATCCAAGTCCTGGCAGCATCTCTGCTTTTAAGTTTTAGGGGGGAAATTGTCAAAGACATGTACACAGCTCACCACAAAGTGCTGAAAGAAAAGAGAGCCCAGAAAACACAAGCATGTACTGGCATGGTACCCTGTTGCTGTCACATTTATTTAGGGCTTTCAAGTGGTTGAAATCATGGTTCATAAATCATTTTCCATCAAGCTTAAAACTAAAAACTTGATCTATGGGAATACAGTATGGCATTAGTATGGAGACTGGATTTCACTCACCTCAAAATCACTCCCGGTATTTGCCTTTGATTCCCATTGATTTATGTTATCTCTTGCTCTGTAGTGGTTTGAATTTGCCACACTTAGCAATGTAATTTTGTTCCCTACAGGTTTTATTCTGTTTTATAGAAGCAAGAGAACAGTTTTGTGTTTAGAGCATGAATTCATTCCTTCAGAGTTTTAGCTAGCATATTCAGAGGATGTGGATTTATTTTTAGCTGTATGCCCCTGCCTGAAAGGTTTATGCTGTTAAACATTGATATTACTTGAAAAGTTATGCCCAAGGCATATTGCTTCTTTCCGAGCTAGGAATTGAAATGTTTATGAAGCTTGCTGAAAATTTGCCAGGTCACCGAAATCAGAGTTTATATCTCTTATTTAGTGACCAAGAGAAATCGATTTTTATATTCAACCAACCATTCAATATTTATTGAACTACTAATATGCACACTGCTATAGTCTGGATAATGTGATGAGGTCAAATTATACCAGACTCGCTCCAAGTGTTCCAGTTCCATTTTAATGTATTATCACTGAGTACTTAAAGAAGGGCAAGATCACAGTAATAAGACTCAGCCACTGCCTGCAGGTTGTAAACAGTCTAGCTAGGGAAATAAACTCATCAAACAAACTCCCAGACATTTTAGTACAATTTAGTAAGCTCTGAGAAAGAGACAAACACAGAATATATTCTAGAAGCTCAGAAACAAGGACTTAAGAGAACCCGAGAGCATCCCTCAAGGCTTTTTAGAGGAGGTAAACCCAGAGCTGGTACTTTTGAGAGGAGAGACTTCAGTGAATGTGGAAAAAGTAGGGAAAAGCTGTTCTGGACAAAGGGACCAGAATGATAAAAGTAAGGTGACATCCAGAAATTAAGTGTTGAGGGAGCCAGGAAGTGCAAAACATGCAGGACCCTGATCCTTGAAGAGTGGAATCCTTTCCCCTTGTGGAGGAGCTCACCCCTACGGTCTGCAAGTTCTCTACCACCCTGAGCACAAGATGCAGGTGCAGAGTCCCTGATTCAAGGTAGCTGTAGCTGGTACATTAGAGGCCTCCACTGAGCCCTGCCGCTGAGCTGACTGTTCACACCCAGAGCAGTTCCCTCATCTTGACTCTGGGCTGGCCCAGTGATTCGCTTTCACCAGTGGAAGGTGGTGAATGTGATGTGCTTTAGTTTGGGGACTAAGTCCCTCCCTGGTACTTTTGAGAGCTCTGGGATGCTGTATGAAAAAGGTCATCCAATCTGCAGAGAAGCAAGGAGGGGAGGACACAGGACACATGGAGAGAGAGAAGCCTGAGACTTGGAAGAGAAAGAGAGAAAGAGAGAGAGAGAGAGAGAGAGAGAGAGAGAGAGAGAAAGCAGCTGTCTCTGAGTCCTCCAGCAGCACCAGCTGAAACAGCCATGCCCAGGACCTCTAGCAAGACCGGCAGAGGAACTGCCTGCTGGGGCCTAGCCCAGATTACAATACCAAGAGGAAATAAAATGCTCCTTGTTTAAATGCTCTTAATTTGGGATGTTGTTTGCTCTATAATAATAAATTACTGAAACCAAATTTATAAAAAAAAAGACCTATCAATAGTATAGACATTTAGTGGTAGGAAAGATGTCTGTGGGCTAGAGAGATCATTACTTTTCTATTACCATTTTAATCTAACAATGTATTAGCAAGATGTGAACTTTCTCCAAATAGGTTTTAGTAGAGACTAGATTGTTTCCAAATTGTAAAACAAGACTGAACAAACTGACTGATGTCCAAGGGCTGAGGCATGAGTGTTGGGGCTCAGAAGGTGGTACCCTGAAGTGAAGGCCTCAGAAGTGCATAAAATCTAACAATATTACTCTTTCTCCCTCCTTTTTGTGTAAGAGTTGGGAAAAGACCAACCTTATTTGATAGTAGGTCATAAGACTTCCATTCTGGAAAGGGTCCTGCCCCATAGAGGAGGAGGAAATCCTACAACTTGAGAGGCCAAGAAGAATCTAAACAGACAGGCCATTCTGAGTCCCCCCACTGGGCTTACCCCTTTTTATCCAATCTTATTTCTACATGGCTGCTCACCCTGGGTCTTAGGGTCTTCAACCTGAACACTAATGTGTCATGTAAAACCATGATCGAATAAATTTGTTATGGCTTTTCTCCTGTTAATCTATTATCAGTTTATTTTAGCAGACTCAAATATTCAATCTTCAGAGGGAAAGTTTGAATTTTCCTACAAGAGCTAGCAATCATTCTAATCATATATACTTTCTCTATTAACAGAGAAACAGGGCTTTTCACTGTATGTGTGTATGTGTGCGCATCCAGAGTCACAAAGGAACTATGGACGGTAGGCCACTGGAGCGAGCTCTGCGGCCTCTCTGGTCTAAACTGACCTTGAGCTTTAGGCATTTGTCCAGTTGGATTACCAGCTGATGTATCCAGTTACACCAACTGTCCTGTTGATCACAAGTAAAATCAAAGCAGGAGAGAGGGATACATTTAAAGAAAGGCTGGAGATTAATAGTCAATTGCCAGTTATCATTAAGTGTGAAAGAATATGGTGATCTTATTTTATTCAGAATTAAAAGAAGCTACTCTAAATCTGTTCTTACTAGACTGTGAATTATTTGTAGCTGAAATTTAAAATGTTCTTCTATTTTTTCTTCTAGCATAATACTTGGCACATGGTGCATCTATGAGAAATTAGTTGATCTAAATGAATGAGGTCCAAAGGTCACAACCTTCCTATACCACTTGGAAGTGTCTGTTTTACATAATAGCTTTTAATAAGTGCCTGCTTGTTGAGTTATTGCAAATAACCAGCCCACTTATTTCCTTCAGATAAAAAATGTTGACATGGGGCTGGGCATATAGTTCAGTGGTAGAGTGTTTGCCTAGCCTGTGCAAGGCCCTGGGCTACATTCTCAGCACTGGGGGGAAAAAAGTATAATCTGTAGAGTAAACCTCCTTATCTTCCTCTCCTTATCACAGGTCTCATGTGATTTGATTAATTTAGGTATGTGTCTTCTTTCATTGAAACCTTCACTAAGAAAGAATGTTTATTACTTGGCTTCCTTTACAGCAAAAAAGACAGGAGATAAAGGCATGCAAAATTTTTCATGCAAATTCCCTGCACACCTGAAAGATCACCTAAGCAAAGACAGGATCATGTTGGCATTGCACTAAAATAACTCCCTGTCTAAAGACTAGGTCTGGAAATTATAATAAATGTATTCCACTTCTCCAGAAATAAGAAGCTTTCTTTAAAGAACTAAATCAATAGCCATCACGATAGCTGGAATAATAACACAGTATGTTCCTTATTAATCATGTTCAAACACATCCACCTACTAGTGAGTTAAGAGTGTTTATTCAGTGCTCCTGGGATACTTGACTGACTGTCCCTTCAGTTTCCAGGGACTTTTTCTACTCAGGAAATCACATTTTTCAGAGACAGCCTGTCGCTCTCATGTACTATGAATACTTATTCTGGCTCCTGGCCATGTTCTTTAATCAATAGCATTGTCCCATCATATTCAGAATAAAACTCTAAAATTCTTGCAAAGACCTACAGAACCCTACAGGATCTGCCCCCCAGCTACCTCTCCTACCTTCCCCTGCTGCATGACAAAAGCCCTCGTATGGCTTTTCAAGCAGGCCAAGCTCTCTACATCAGGTCCAATAACCTTCTGTTCCCACTGCCAGCAACACTCTTCCCTCCAGGTAGCCCCTGGCTCAGCTTCCTGCCAGGTGCCTTCTCAAATGGCACTTCACAGAGAGGCTGTCCTTCTCAATTTCTTTGTTGAGCAGTACCTTTTAACTTTTGATGAGTCACAGATTCTTTTGAGAATCCAATGAAAGCAATGAAATCTCAGGAAGATATGATTTTTAAATTTGTATTGGTGGATTATAATTATATAAAATAGTGGGTTTCGTTGTGGTGCATTCAGACATGCACCTGACATAATTTGATCCATTTTATTGCCAGTACCTCCACTTTCCCTCCCTTTCCCTTTCCCCCATTCCCATCCTCTGCCCTACTGGTCTCCCTTCTCTTTTCATGAAATCCCTTTGCAGAAAAATATGATTGCATACAAAATTATGCATATTGATTTAGGAGCTTCATTGGCTACCTAAAGGTCTTCTGTATACCTCCTAGGAGTCCATAGATCCTAGATTAAAACCCTGATCTAGAGGTGATGCTGATTAAGTGTTTTTTTAGTATAAAGTTCCAAAACTAACCCCAAACAGGAAACAAGTAGCAATACCCTGAGCTGTTGAGAATCCTGGTTTCCAGAGGGGCCACTTTTCCAGTTGACTGTATTTTCTTGTGAGCATGCCCTGGTACCTTTACACATTCAAGAAATGCTTATGGGGTGCATAGGTGCTTGGAGTTGATCAGGAAAGAAAAAGAACAGAGATTTCTGCCTTTGAGAAACTTTCATTTATTTCCTAATCCCCAGAAATGCCTAGAATCTTCACTCTATGGTGGTAACATTGTATCTTTTTTATTCTCCAGTCACTTGTTTGAATTTAGACAAGCTAAGGAGATAACACTAGGTCTTGACTATATCCCATTAATTTTTGCTATCACCCCTGCAGAGATCATTAACTTCCCCACCTATGCATAAAGCACAAAAATTATTTCTGCTGCCTCATAAATAGATATTTATAAATTTAAGTACTAATGACATGCTAGTAGTCAAATGATGATAAATAATATTAACTTGAAGCCATTTTTCCATTTCCCACTTAAAAAGATTGTAATCTGCTACACAGCTCTTTTATTAAATTTTAGGACACTAACAACAGCCATCTAGCCATTCTATATAAACTGAAGAAGATTACAGGTAACAAAGGTCAAAATAGGCAAATGGGATTATATCAAACCAAAAAGCTTCTGCACAGCAAAGGAAAGAACAGAGTGAAGAAGCAACCTACAAAATGGGAGAAAATATCTGCAAACCATATATCTGATAAGGAGATAATATCCAAAATATATTATAATATATTAATATGTTAATATTGATAATAGATAATATAATCAATATGTTGTGAAATATAATATATTAACATATTAACATAATATATTATAAAATATATTAATATAATATATTATGTATATGAAACTCAGATAACTCAATAGCAAGTAAGCGAATAACCTGATTTTAAGAAGTGGGAAAGTAACCTGAATTGACATTTTTCAAAACACGACATGTAAATGGCCAATGAGCATATGAAAAACGTTCAACATCACTAATCATCAGGGAAACGACAAGGGTCAGGGTCTTAATCATCATTAAGACCACAAGGAAATATCACCTCATACCTGTTGGAATGGCTCTTATCAAAAAGATGAAAGATATGTGTTGGCTAGGAGGCAGAAAAAAGGCAATTGCACAATGTGGGTGGAAATACAAATTAGTACAGCCAGAGAACAGTGCAGAAGGTCCTCATAAATTAAAAATAGAACTTTCAAATGACCTAGCAATCTCACTACTGGGTATCCAAAAATATGAAATCAGTGTATTGAAGAGACATGCGCACTCCCATGTTCTAAGTAGCACTATTCACAATAGCCAAGATATGGAATCGACCTAAATGTCCACCGACTGACTAATGGATAAAGAAAATGTGATATGTATTGAATACTATTCAGCTTTACAAAGAAGGGAATTCTATCATTTGCCGTGACATGATGAACCTGGAGGACATTATGTCAACTGAAAGAAGCCAGGCACAGAAAGACAAATACCATGTGGTCTCATAGAGAAAAATGTTGGTTACCAGGGAATAGGGGGTCAGGGGATTGGGGAAATGTCTATTAGGGGACACAAAATTTCAGTTAGATAGAAGGTCTAAGTTCAAGAGGTATATTATGCTTCATGATGACTGCAGTTAATAACAATATGTTTTATACTTAAAAATTGCTAAGAGTAGATTTTAAGTGTTCTCACCACAAAAAAATAATTATGGGAGGCAATTCACGTGCTAAATAGCTTGATTAGATATTCTACCATGTATACATATATCAAAACATCATGTTGTATACCATAAACATATATAATTTTTATTATGGCAGGGTTGCACAAACATTCTAGTTGACTTATAAACAATGGTCCCAGTTAACCTTAAGCTAAGTATTTGTAGATTCATGTGACAATGTTTATCAGAATCATACATATTTTAAGGATCCAAAATTTACTTTGTGGATGCATTTCAACTCTGATGTGTTGCCCTCTCAGAATTGACTGGGTCAAACCAGAATGCAAGCTTTTCTCTTCTGTTGCTGCCTCATCGTTTCCTTTCTCAGAGACCACTTTCCTTAGAACTAAAGTGTTTCATTTATTTCGTCTTCTTCAGGGCATTAACCAGAGCGTACATGTTTACTTGATGGCCGAGGGGCAGTTCTGGCCTGTGCCCCAACCAGTCAATTGTTTCCTGTGTCCGCACAGTCGCCGTGCCTTTGCTGTTCTGCCCTTGCCCTTCTGCATCTCTCTCTTCTTCCTACCCCTTCTCCTTTTCCTGACCCAAGCATCCTTCTTCTGCTTTTCATGGGACAACATTAAGGCATCTATTCTGTGACAGTCACACATGGAACAGCAAACACAGAGACACACTGAACATATGTCTATCCACAGGCTCTCTAAAATGAGAAAAATATGATGAACCACAGAGGATCAGGGGAAAGATGGCAAGTACACCTCTCTATTTTCTTCTCGCTCCCCTCCCCTCTCTCTCAAAAATAGAGAAAGCCCAAAAGTTATATTTCTCTTCTGACTCCTTATCAAGAGGAAGAGTTCCAGTGTGTCATGTTCCTCTCATTTTCTGGGGTCACATTAGGAATCTCACCGTCTAACTTCAGATGCCTGGAGGGTGGAGAATAATAGAGAGACAAGAGAAGAGGCAATTTCATTTATCAATGAGAACCGGTAGGGAAGTAACAAGACTGGCACATTATCTTGATTTTTACTATAAAATCTAAAAGTAGTAGAGGTTCTTTGAAGCTAGCTCCCTTCTAAGACTCTCCAGTTTAGTAGTTTAGAAGGCCAAGGCTGATAGTGGAAGGATAGCAATCTTTAAAAAGTAATCCATATCTAATATCACAAAGAGGTGGATATAGTGACTTTTGTCCACCTGTTCCACACTATAGGCTATTCAAGATATCTATTGCTATATAACAAATTACTTCAAAACTTAATGGCTGTAGACATGAATAGACTTTTATTTATCTCCCACAGTTTCTGTGGGTCAGGAATTTGAGAGTGGTCCAACTAAGTATTATTTGACATCACTTGTGAGATTCCAATAAAAAATTGACCAGGTCTCTCTCTCTCTCTCCTTAGTGAGGCCCTCTGCAACTTCGTGAGACCCGGTTTCAAAATAAAGTATAAAAAATAGGGCCGGGGGCGTAGCACGGAGTTAGAACGCCCCTGCGTTCCATCCCCAGTACCGCAAAAAAAAAAAAAAAAAAAAAAAAAATTGACCAGGGGCGCAGTCATCTGAGATTTTGACTGGACCCAGGAGATCTGCTTCCAATGGCTGAAACAATTTTCATCTTGGTCCTCGTTGTTGCTGGAAGACCTCAGTTTCCTAACGAGCCCCTCCACAGGGCTCCCTTCATATCCTCAACATGACAGCAGGACAATTTTTCCCTAGAACAATTCAAAAGAATGAGGTGGAAATAACAATGCCATTTGTGACCTAGCCTGAGAAAGCACACATTGTTCATTTTTCGAAATCCCATCGGTCACCAAGTTAGCCTTATTTGGCATGGGAAGGGACCATACAAGGGAGTAAATATCTGAGATGAGAATCATTCAGAATCTGTCTGGCAGGCTGGCTCTACATAAATGTATTGACCAGAATTCAGCTGATACTCTTAGAAATTATTAATTCATACTTTTAGAGAAAAGATCACATTTCCCAAATTCATTTATGTATAAAGATTAATCCAAAGCCTTAACTCATCAAGAAAGATTAATTACAACCAATTTCTTACCCCCAAATTTACTGGTTCAGTCATTAACATA
The DNA here is from genome assembly GCA_004027185.1 of Glis glis. NCBI lineage: Eukaryota > Metazoa > Chordata > Mammalia > Rodentia > Gliridae > Glis > Glis glis. Next base: position 6,301 of record PVJS01011581.1, on the reverse strand, counting down.
AGAGAAGATTATATTAAGTGATTCGGACAAGATCGGCTCATAATAAAAATGTGCCTGCTCTCTTCAAGGTACTTCAAAAGTGACTCTACTACTTATTGATTTCCAACATTTTTTTGTGGTGATAGAAGCTAAATCTATAGTACTATGTTCATTTTCTCTTTTTATAATATGTGGCCATTTTCCAGTTCCAAGCAGTGGGGAAATTCAAATTTTCCTCTGAAGGTTTGGTAATGAGGCTGCTGGAGCAAACAGACAACAGACAGATTAACAGGAGAAATGACATACAAAGTTGTACTGCATATGTGCATGAGAGACACACAAAATAAGAAACTCAGAAAAGGCTCAGATCAGCACTTAAATACCCTCTTCGTAAGGAAAAGGAAAATGGGGAGGGAGCTCAGGACAATTTTATAGAGGCAGTAGATGATTTTTATGGGAAATGAGTAAGTCCAGAGAACAGACAATGACCTAGGACAAAGTTTCTTTGGATTCTAGGTGTGGTATTTGATTTTCAATCTCATCTTCTGTGATATGAGTTCAGTATTATTTCAGTAAGAATATCGAAGGCAATCACATTCCTCTTTGGCAGATGAGTCTTCAGGTAGAGAAGGAAATTTCAGAGACAGCCCCTCCCTGCATTTGCTGCTCACCAGGGGCTCTCAGTTTGAAGTCCAAAGTGGCTTATTTTGGGCTATCATTTTCTAAGTCCCAACACAAATCTTTCTCCTATGTAAGTTTCAAAGTGAGTAACCAGTGCAATGAATTTCCATACGTTTATAAGCACTTATTAAAATTCACTATATGTACAACACTGCTTGACCTGGCCTGTGATACACAATGAGAAACAGGATATAGTACCTGGCATAAAATAGATGTACAGACCCATGGAAGAAATCTATCTATTCTGAGATAATTTCAATACAGTATTTTAAGTACAGCAGCCGAAGAAAGCCTAGAGTGGCTATGAGGAAAGATGGACTCATGTGTTCCTGGGGGTTGGTTGTAAGGAAGCTTCAGAGAGGGGGCAACACCTGAGCAATATTTTGAACAGTAGTAAGAGTTTACCAAGTGGCCTGGGATTGAGTGGGGTAGGTTATTAAGGAAGGCTATTTACATGATATGACCAGAATGTGCAAAAGCAAGAAAGCACGTCATAGCATGGACTGTGTATTTGTTCTTTATTAATGCTGTAACAATTTATTGCCATGGACTTGGTGACTTAAATAATACAAATGTACTGTCTTTCAGTTCTGTAATAGGTCCAAAGGCAGACATAAATCTCCCTGAGCTAAAATCAGAATGTCAGCAGGACTCCTTTACTCTCTGGAGGCTCTAGGGGAAAATCTGTTCCCTTGCCGTTCCCAGCTCCCAGAGCCTTTCCCCATTCCTTGATTTGGGGCCCCCCTCCTCCACCTGCAAAGCCTGCAGGGGCCAAGGCCTGCTCACCCCAGCTCTCTGGCTCTCACTCAGGGGAAGGTTCTCTGCTTTTGAGGACCCATTTGATTAGAGCAGCTCACCTAGATAAGCAGGATAATATTTCCATCTTAAAGTCTTTATCCTATGGAGATTGGACATTGCCTTGTATATGGAATATTTGCATTTTGTCGTTCCTTACCCCCTTTCTTTTTTTTTTTTTTTTTTTGCGGTACCGGGGATTGAACCCAGGGGCGTTCTACCTCCACGCTACAACCCCGGCCCTATTTTTTTTATGCTTTATTTTTGAAACCGGGTCTCACAAAGTTGCGGAGGGCCTCACTAGGTAGAGAGAGAGAGAGAGAGAGACAGAGAGACAGAGATCGATTGATCGATTGATCGATCGCGCGCGCATGCGCACTGAGGCTGGCCGTGAACCCGGATCCTCCGGTCTCCACCTCCCAAAGTACTGGGATTGCCCGGCTCTTACCCCCTTTCTTTTACAAAGTGTCCCTGCATTTATATGAAGAACTGGCCCTTGGGCTGGTGGTTCTAGGCAGGCTGTCGATCATAGCACAGTACCTCTCTGTCTGGATTGGGCAGGTGACCCGGGCCTACCCTCTCGGCCTTAGCAGTTAGTCCAAGGATGGTCATATCGTTCAACGGGAAGCTTTGCCGTGGATTCCATACGCAGACACTGGGAGAGAGGAGAGGCTTGCTCTGGCTCTCTCTCCCTCTCCCTCTCTCTCTGGCTTTGAGGTTGCTGGGTAGGATGATTCAAGTTTGGAATTATCTGTGGCTGTGTCGCTGAGAGGAAGCTCATCTACTATAACACATGCAGCTACCCAAGAGAGAACAGGCAAGAGAACAGACAAGGACACGATTGAAATCCTGAAAAGGGCTGGGTGTGGTGGCGCATGCTTGTAATCCCAGTACTTTGGGAGGCAGAGACCGGAGGATCCGGGTTTGTGGCCAACCTCAGCTCTCTCTCTCTCTCTCTCTCTCTCTCTCTCTCTCTCTACTTAGTGAGACTTTGCAACTTCGTGAGACCTGGTTTCAAAATAAAGTATAAAAAATAGGGCCGGGGGTGTAGCACGGAGGTAGAACGCCCCTGGGTTCAATCCCTGGTACCGCAAAAAAAAAAAAAAAAAATTAAATCCTGAAAAGGCTGTTCTTTTCCTTTTGATGGATCCCTTGCAACTGAAAGTCCTGGGCAACTCACTCTGTGTCTTCAGAGGGGCAAAAGCAATGGAGGGACCCAGTCAGGTTTGCCCTGGTGGTAATGTATACAATGGCTTTGTAGTAAAGACAGACATTCATTATAATCTTCCAGAGCAGCCAAGTCAAGAGAATAGAGAATTTTAGCATGATGTGGTCAACATGTCAAAAGTCAGAAAATAAAAGCAAAAAGCAGCTGGGAGTAATCCCAGTACTTGGGAGGTTGATACAGGAGGATCGCAGGTTTGCAGCCAGCCTCAGCAACTTAGCAAGGCCCTCCGCAACTTAGTGAGTCCCTGTTTCAAAATTTTTAAAAAATTTTAAAAATAGGGATGGAGGTATAGCTCAGAGGTAGAAGACCCCTAGGTTCAATCCCCAGTACCACACACACGCACATGCACATGTACACGCACACAAAAAGGCATTCATTTTATTTAGCAAAGTGATGATTATTGGTAACCTTAAAAAGAGTTATCTAAATGGGATAATGGGAGTTGAACTTTTGGAGATTGAGGAATTATACTTTAAATATTTTTATTGTAAAATTGCATCATAAAAGTAATTCCCATTGTAGAATATTCAACAAATGAGTAAAGAGATAAAGAAAATAAAAATCGCCAATAGTATTATCAGCAATAACTACTGTTAACAATATGGTTATTCCACTCTGATACTAATATGATTTTGCATTTGTTACTTTATGTTATATTGTTAATAATTCCCTTTGTCATTAAATATTCTCAAGAACATTACTTTTACTGACTGTATAATATTCCATTATATGTGGATGGTGAACTATTAGATATCTTTGCATATAAGTCACAAAATCATAATAGTAAATGTTACATTATAATTATTATAGTTATGTTAGATTAACTTTCAAAATATTTTCTCTTCTTGTACCTTAAATTCTTTTACTTCCCAATCAATACTATATTAATTCAACTTCAAGTTCATCTTTATTTTAAAGAGGATTTTCTTTTTAATTACCAAGCGCATATGCATTTTTACTAGCATGAGCCATTAACTTTCCTTCTCCCTCTCCTGCAGGAGCAAAGTGTGTCATTTAGCTTTCTTTTGTTCCTGAAATAGTAAAAGAATTCTTTTTTTCCGTTTCCTTTTCATGTTTCTTAGATGTGGCATCCTGTTTCCTGCGGAGCTTTTTTGACCCAACTCCTACAAGCTCTTGCTATTTCTCTGTGATCTCCTTAGGAATCTGCCCTACATTCCACTCGCGGTGGCATTTCCATTTGTGCTCCTTCTCCCTGTGAAGTTCTTTCTTAGGCAACTTCTATCGCCCCTGCCAATTTCGCCTCATTGCAAATATAGCAGATTGTGCCGCTGCTGCACTTTGGGGAGTGGAGTGCTCGATTCCGTCCAAAACAGCATCTTCGACCAAATCAACATTTGACACTATGACATTCAGTTATTAGAAGTCCGTGTTCAAGATCACGGAGGAGGTAGATTTTCAGAAGAGATTTATATACAGAAGGAACTTATGCTTCTTGTATGATTGGAGTAGTACCTTATCCAGCTAAATGCTAGACTTATGAGGAGCACAGAGTCAAAAAAAATCTATAAAATTTATAATTCTTGGCAAGCTACAGGCTAAGGTTCCACCCTATAAAATATTGACTTAGCCAGCCAGGTATTAAAATAAGCCTGGATATTAGAATAAAGCATTTAGGGATCAAAGTCTAAGAGCATTTTATGCCCTGCCACTTTTTTCCTGGAAGGTCACTTCATCTTAAGAATCAAATGGTTTCAAAAATCCTCCTATAAATTTACCCAAATTATTTTTTAAAACTTCTCATCATTGAGAGCTGGGCATGGTGGCCCACGCTTGTAATCCCAGTGCTTGGGAGGCTGAGACAGGAGGATCTGGGTTCGCAGCCAGCTTCAGCTACTTAGTGAGGCCATCTACAACTTAGTAAGACCCTGTTTCCAAATAAAGAATAAAAAATAGGGCTGGGGGTGTAGCTTGGACGTAGAACGCCCCTGGGTTCCATCCCCAGTACTGCAAAAACAAAGCAAAACAAAACAAAACAAAAAACCTTCTCATCATTGAAAATTTTAAATCTATACAAAAGCAAAGAGAATAGTATTATTGTGGTGGGTAACTAAAAAACAGGATAAAAGCTTGATATCTCTGTCTTCATTTCGTATCTATCTCTTTTATTACCTTGAACTTTGTGCAGATTCTTGCTCAGTTCTGCAGGTCAAAATGTTAATCATTCAAGGAGTATTAGTCTAAAGCTGATAATCCTCCCCCTTCAAGGCCAAAGATACCAAGAGAAGAGTAATTAGAATATTCTCAAGATTCCCAGGACAGCTAGCCTTGCAGGCAGATCTTCCCATGATGCACTGCCCCTGAAGCAGGAGCAGTCACCCCAGGATGGGAACCAAGGCTGCTGCCCTTCCCCCATGTAACACCTCTCCAGCAGCCAGGAGCCATCATCTCCTGGTGGGGGCCAGGTTTCCCCCTCAGAGAGACCGACTTGCCCGCGCCAGCAGGGCCTCACAGAACCAGACCCGCAACCATGATCTCACAACTTGACACAGACTGCTTAACTGCGCATGCTTCTTGCCCCCACTTTCGCTCCTCCCCCTATGTAAACCTGAAGCTCTCCTTGGAACCCCAAAGACAGGGCTGAGGGAGCTAGTCCCCCTCCCAGTATAGCTGTACTGAAAAAATCCCTCTTATTCCACCATTACTTTTTCCACTTGATTTTTGGGGCAAGTGGCCAGGCTTGGTCTGTTGGGACTCCCCAAAGTCAGAGCCTCCGGTCTGGAATCTGGTGGTGTGATTAGCACCCATGTTCCCACATCCAGCTCCCGAACCTGTCAACAGAAAAACCTGTTCTCCTCTATCCTAGCCATATGTGCCCAGGATTATTTTGAAGAAAACCCCAGATATATCATTTCATCTGTTAATAGTTTATGTATAACTCTAAAGATGAGGACATTTAGAATAATCAAAATGCTACTATAATACCTAAAAGAAAATCAAACAATAATTCCTTAATATCATCCAAGATCCATTGGATATTCCAATGTTTCCATTGTCTCATATTTTTTAACCTTTTGTTTGTTTGAATCAGGTTGCTAATATCAATATATTATAAATGTTTACTAAGTCTCTCATGACTATTTTAATATATAAGCTTATATTCCATTTCTTTGTTTTTTGTTCTTTGAAATCTATTTGTTGACGAAGTCATGCCCAACATATTTTAAAACTCCTTACGATTTTAATAATCTGTTTTTAGATGGTCTTTCTCAAACTATTACACTATTTTAAAATAGTTAAATCTATGCTTAAACTAAAAACAATGCCATAGAGTAATCTGTGTGAAAGAAAGTGTGAGTTCTATCTTTGCTGCTGACAGTGCAGCACCTGGCCCACCAGTGAGCTCCCTGAGGCCGTCAAAACATGATCTCAACTCATTCATGTTGATAATAGCATTCACCCATTCACTTATTAAAAAAATACTTGTTGCTGGGCGTGGTGGCGCACGCTTGTCATCCCAGTACTCTGGGAGGCGGAGACCAGAGGATCTGGGTTCGCGGCCAGCCTCAGCTCTCTTGCTCTCTCTCTCCCTGTCTTTCTCTCTCTCTCTTTCTCTCTCTCTCTCTCTCTCTCTCTCTCTCTCTCTCTCTCTCTCTCTCT
>PVJS01011580.1:0-45496 GCA_004027185.1 Glis glis | reverse complement strand
GAGGGCCTCACTAAGGAGACAGAGAGAGAGAGAGAGAGAGAGAGGGAGAGAGAGAGCGAGAGCTGAGGCTGGCCACGAACCCGGATCCTCCGGTCTCCGCCTCCCAAAGTACTGGGATTACAAGCGTGCGCCACCACGCCCGGCCCCTTGTCTTCTTCTAATACACTCTTCTTTTACTATCATGACATTCACTTCTTGGTTTCAGCAATGTCAAGCTGCAGAACTCCAGGTCTTGCAGGTTCTCTTTGGATTTTGGATCTCTCTGTCCCAAATTAAGCAGTGTCACTCCCGATTTGCCTCAAAGAAACCACTTAAGAAGAAATGAAATAATGTGGAATGTTTGATCTTCCCAGAGCAAGATACATTTTCCTCCTTTGTTCGTGAGCTATTATTATGTAGAGATTCAATAAATAACCAAATGCAGATAATTCTTCAACATTGAATAGGCACCATGCTAGATATTTTTGTGGCAGACATTTGAATATATCACCTTCTCTATTCTCTATGGAAAAGAGTCAGGTTATCAAGCAAAACATCTATGAAAGCACATCTGTTCTTGAAGGAGGAACACAGGAGACTGGGTGGTTTGCACAGAAGGCTCTCGGGGATGTTTCTGCTTTCTGTTACTATTTTACAGTCTGCCTTTCCAGAAGCAGGTTCTGCTAATACAGGGAAAAATTGTTGGTAGTTTTTCTCTTTTGTTTTGTTTTAGCCAGGATGAGGCTTTGTTTTACCCTTGTATTTGTTTTGCAACTACGCAACAATACTGCTCTGGCACAGCAGCATCTTCTGCCAGAGTCAGAGGTGAGGTCATGCTTGACTGAAGAAATCTAAGATCAATTTGTTGTCTCATACTTCAACATTAAATGCAGCTTGAAATATAATTGTTAGTCCGTGCACTCTCTGCTGTAAGGAAGTGTTCCAGCACCTCAGAACGAGGAGTGTGCTTATTGGTGATAAAACACGACATGTACCCTAAACCAAGGATAACCAGAATTTTCAGGCTGAGGGAGAGCTTGAGAGAGTGAGAGATGCAGGAAGGAGAACAGAAAATGGAGAATCAACAGACCAAAATGCAGAGCTTGTGTCCATCAAAACATTGAGTGGCTGGGAAAGCATTTCATCACATTTGGAAATTTACAAATAAAATCACAAATGGTATGTATCATGTATGAATTATTTTCCTTTATTCTTGTCCCTACTTAAAAGGTCATTCCTCTCCTGTACAGTTTTGTTAATTTTGCTTTGGAGGAAAGATACCTGGCACACTCAGGGCAAGTGGCTTATAGTTTCTCCTTTCAGAGATATTTGTTGCTAAGAGAGAGCTGCTGAAGAGGATGGTGGGTGGGTAAGTGTTGCTGAACTAGGTTGCTGAGGGATTTTCTGATCCATTCTTTTTTTTTCTTTTTATTGGTGCTGGAGATTTAATCCAGGAGCATTCTATGTCTGAGCTACACCCCTGGCCCTATTTTTTTATTTAAACTTTGAAACAGGGTCTTGATAAGTTGCTGATGCTGAGGGTCTTGCTGAGACTGACATTGAACCGCTGAACGATCCCTCTGTCTTAGCCTCCCAGGTACTGGGATTACAGGCATGAGTCACCACATCCAGCTTCTCAGATCCCTTTAAATCCAGCCCTTTCAGTCCTGGCCATCATTTCAGTTGGGGGAAAAAGGAATAATCACCCAAAATTCAAGTACTTTTGCTCCACAAATTGAGAGTTTACAATGATTCAGTAGTTTATGGGTTTTTATGCTTTTATTGGTACATTATAGTCTTACATCATAATGTAAATCATATTGACAGTGACATACATGCACACAGCACTTGGTGCCCCCCCCCCAGCTGTCTCCCCATCTCCTCCCTTCCCCATACAGAGTACTGAGATTAACACTGGTATTGAGTTTATGGTTCTGATTCTAGGTCAGTGCATCATATGAGAATCTGCCATAATGGGTGGTTTCTTCAACAGAAGGAAAAAATATCCATTGAATTAAATATAGAACTATCTAGAGCTTAAACCATATGATGCAATCCTTCTTTGAGCAGTGAGGGAGACTTACTGGTCATATCTTCCATCACTCTAGGTAGATTAAGACATATGTTCTATCTCACCAAAACACACAAGACACTGTGTTTTGGTTTGTTGTTGTTGTTAGTGTTTCCCTAGCTGAGTGGCAGCATGGGGTTCTGGAAAAGGCAGGTTTCTATTATCAGATGGGAGATGGTATGTGTTCCTGCCCCATCCATTCACCAATTTTCTCAGTCCCCAGGACTCCCAGTTTTCTCATTACTACAAAGCACACAATCATATTTGAACTGAAGGATTTGTAGGAAGTTTGAATAAACGGATGATCATAACAGCTACCCATTTGTAAGTACCAATTTGCATCAGATTCAGCAAAGAACTTGTTTATATAATTTTATTTAATCTTTTCTATCTTTAACGATTAGCACCATTCCCATTTTGAGAGTGAGGAACCTTAAAGAGGTACATTAATATTCTCAAGGCCAGTAATCATTGAGAGAAATATATTCAGGTATTTTTGTCCATCTAGCCTTTCTTCTCCATAGATAGAATACAATCTCACTCTCTCTGTACCATCTATTTCACTCATTCTGCACATTGTTGTTGACAACTGTCTCTTTCTGGGTGCTGGGTTAATCCTAGTGTTACAGAAAAAAAAATGTGGTCAATGGAGTCAGGCAGGACAGACTGCTCAAACAAGCACCTGCACCAGTTCTTCTCCTAGATTCTGGAATGAGATCGACATACTTCAGTTTTAAAAACCCTTAAAGTAGTCGGGTGTAGTAGTGCAGGCTTATAATCCCAGTACTTGGGAGGCTGAGACAGGAGGATCACAGGTTCGCAGCCAGCCTCAGCAACTTAGTGAGGCCCTCTGCAGCTCAGTGAGACCCTGTTTCAAAATAAAAATAAATAAATAAATAAAATACAGTGTAGCTCAGAGGCTGAATGCCCCTGGATTAAATCCCCAGTAACACACACACACACACACACACACACACACACACACACACACCTTAAAGCATTTGAAAAGGATAATCCTGATTCCCCAGGACTTCCCTTTTCCCAACTAAATATTTACAATTCCCACAAGCATTTATCTGAGGATCTGGCTTCTAGAATGATCAAAATACCAGTTATTCTTTAATTACTTCCTTTCCCTTTCCATATCCATGGGAAAGATAAAAGCTTTATGAAGAAAAAGGGTATAATCCAGTCTATTTGGAGAATTTTTAATCAATTCTGCTTCCAGAAAAACAGTTTCTACTTTATTTTACCCTTTCATTTTTCTCTTTTAAAATTCCCCCTGCAAGGATTGTGAGTTTTCCAGTCCAACTACCTTTGCTATCTCCATATGGAGTATAGCATGAGAGCCAAAATTGTGGAGTGTGAGCTTTATCTTAGCAAAGAAAGTTCCAGAGAGGGGTAATGTACTCCCACTGTCCTGGTGCAGATACCAGATCCACACTGATGTGTGTGGTGGCAGGTGTCCCTCTTTACACTGACCCCTGACAAAATCACATTGTTAGTCCTTGGCTTCAGAAACCCACATCAAAGAAAATAAATTATATAAACAAGAACAGCAACAAAAACAACATGGGGATTTAAAAAACATTCAAATACATCCATGACATTTCCGTCCCATGACTACCAGCAGAACATGTCCTGTGAAGAAAGTAGGGAAGAAATTACTCATGTCACCCATTAGGAAACTGAGGTTTAGAACCAAGGGGGGCCAATGGTGTAAGTCTGGTTTAAGTCTGAAAGCCCAAGAATCAGGAATGCTAATGTCCAAGGGCAAGAGGAGATAGATGCCCCAGCTCAGGAAGAGATAGTAAATTTACCCTTACTCCTCCTTTTTATTCTATTCAAGTCCTCAGTGGATTGGATGATGCCTACCAATATTGGTGAGGGAAACCTCACTCTACAAATTCAAATGCTAATCTGTTTTTGAAATACTTTCACAGACATCCCCAGAGATAATGTTTCCCTGGCTACCTGGGCATCCCTTAGCCCAATCAAGTTGACAAAGTAACTATCACAGCCAATGTCCAGTGAGCAAGAGAAAAGCATCTTAAACTTTTATTTTTATTTTTTTGAAAACAAGAGAAATATAAATTGCAAAAGGATTTTAACCATCATTTTGCCATGACCTAACCATATAACTTTATTATTATTATTATTATTATTATTATTATTATTATTTTGGTATTGGAGGCTGAAAGTAGGGGCATTCTACCTCTGAACTATACCTCCAACCCTTTGAGAAAGGGTCTTGCTAAGTTGCGGAGGCTGGCCTTGAACCTGTGATCTTCCCATCTCAGATTTACAACTACTGGGAGTATAGGGGTGTGCCACCATGCCTACCTTCCTAACCATATAACGTTATAAAGCAGGTTAGAATACAAGGCCCAGAGTATTTTCCAAGGATACTTATTTCACACAGGAGGCTTAGAACTAATGTCTATGCTTCCTGAATTCCAGTTTAATTTCACCTCTTTTGGACACATTGCCAAGATGGTTTCTGCAAGTGGAAGATAATGGTAAGAGATCAAAATTACCACCCCAAAGACTGTCTACTACCTAGTGAAGTCACCACTCCATCACTGCAATTAATTCTCCCATGATGATGCACATGAATATGCATGTATACACACACTTTCATGGCTACTCACTCCTGTACTCACATGTACACCACAGGCACACATAGAACAAATATTTCCATTCTTGGACCTGGAAATTCATATATATCCTTAAAAGTTAGATTCTGAGCCTGGCATGATAACGCATGCCTGTAATCCCAGTGCTTGGAAGTATGAGACAGGAGAATTGTAAATTCGAGGCCAGTCTTTGCAACTTAGCAAGACCTCATTTCAAAATTAAGAAAAATCAAAATAAAAGGACTAATGGAGCCAGGTGTGGTGGCGCACGCATGTAACCCCAGTACTTGGGCTGAGACCGGAGGATCCAGGCTCGTGGCCAGCTTCAGCTACTTAGTGAAGCCCTCCACAACTTAGTGAGACCCTGTTTTAAAATAAAGAATGAAAAAATAGGGCTGGGAGTGTAGCTCAGAGATAGAATGCCCCTGGGTTCAATCCCCAGTATGGCAAAAAAAAAAGGACTATTGGTGCAGCTCAGTGGTAGAGGGCCCCTGGGTTCCACCTCCTGTATTGAAAAAAATTTATATTTTTTCTTCTTTCAGTACTTATTCCACTGCTTTTGTACATTTCTTTTGTTGTTGTTGTTGTATCATGTAGAGTATAACTGCCTTCTGGAAAGAACCATATTTTGCTTTCTTTTGTTTCTCCAGAATCTTCCAGAACTCTTGTCAAAATGAGCATTTCTTGGACTGAAATAAACTACTGATGCTGTAGTTACAAGCAGTAGAGGAGAGGAACCCTAGGAGAGGGGGTAATACATACTACCTTGCTGCTAGAACATTTCCCCCTTCACGGTTCATTGATTCTGAACTGCAGCAGGATTACTGCAATTCATTTATTCATTTAAGGAATGTCTCAGCCTACTGTGTGACAGGCAATATGCTTAGTGACCTGGGGAGAACAAACTTGAGTATCAAATTCCCTATCTTTAAAAAAGATACTGTCTAGGTTGAGGGTGGGGTGAGGTTGGGGGATACAGCAATCCACAAATACTGCCATAACAGAGTGCTCAGAGATGTCAGAAAGGAGCTCTATGGAAATTCAGAGAAAAGGAAAGTGTAATGTGGGAAAGCTCTATAACGTCATCTGGAATCTGTTTCTGGTATTTAATCTGGCCTTGGAGAAGAAAAGCCTCCATTGAGCCCGAGCTCTAAGGAAGCCTTCCTACATGAGACTAAGGCTATCCGTCCATTGCCACTGGATCTGTTCTAATTCCATTTCAAACATGGTGTGGTTTTCCATAAAAGAACACACGTGTGGTTCAAATGAATTCCATATAAAATAGTCCCGTATAAAATAGTCCCATATAAAATAGTCCAAGAGAAAACACCAAAAGAATGTCCCAAATATCAGTTATACTGGAAAACCCCAGTAGCTTGAACTACTTTAAAAAAATATTTCAGGGCCGGGCGTGGTGGCACATGCTTGTAATTCCAGTACTTGGGGAGGAGGAGACCGGAGGATCTGGGTTCGTGGCCAGCCTCAGCTCTCTCTCCCTCTCTCTCTCTCTCTCCCTGTCTCTCTTTCTCTCTCTCTCTACCTAGTGAGGCCTCCACAACTTCGTGAGACCCGGTTTCAAAATAAAGTACAAAAATATAGGGCCGGGGGTGTAGCGTGGAGGTAGAACGCCCCTGGGTTCAATCCCTGGTACCACACACACACAAAAAAAATTTCAGATGGATTTGAGGTTGAACTCCAAAAAGAAGAGAATGTAATGAATAGATAAAAGTAATGCTCTCTTACAGAATGGAAGGGAAAGGATGGATTAAGGCACCTCTGAAAAGACATGGAAGAAAATAAGGACCCAGAAAATTTTCCCACCACCTCCCCACATTAGTCTTCAGAGCCTGCATAGGCAGCAAGGACTGTTTTTCTTTCTATTTTATTAAACATTTATTGGTACATTGTAATAGTACATCATAGTGAGATTCATATATGCACAAAATGCCACTTGGTCTGTTTTCCTCCTGACAACCTCCCTCTACCCCCTCCTCCTTCCCTGCACATGACAGTGTCACTGTCATTTCAATTCATAGTGATTCATTCATAGAGGCACACAACATGTGTGGCCTGTTTCCTTCACCATAACTCCCCTTTCCCTTTCCTCCTTGCTCCTCCATCCCCCTTCCACAATTCTACTGGTCTGTCTCCTGAATTTCATGAGCCCCTCCCCTTTTTTCTATTTTATCTCTAGCTTTTACATATAAAAGAAAACATGAGGCCTTTGATTTTCTATGTCTGACTGATTTCACTTAGTATGATGCTCTCCAGTTCCATCCATTCTTCTACAAAAAAAAAAAAAGACTATGAGTGGAATCACCATATGGCCCCACTGTCAGTCCTTGGTATCCTTGGTTTTTGTTTTTGTTTATCTCATCAGAATGTGAGTATTCTCTCCCTCATTCTTTATCTCTGCAGGGTTCTCTACCTCTTTAAAAACAAAAAGGGTTGCAGTTTCCACAAAGAAAAGCAGGCATATTTGAGTGTCGGAAATGCTAGGGAGATATAGACCAGCCTACTGGCTCTCCAACCCCCACCATCATCCCTATCCCTTCGCAGAACTCACCCAAGATGACCCTAGGGCCTGACCTCATGGTACTGTGAGGCAAAGCTTACCATGCAACTTTGATGCAGGCTGCAATGCATGAAATGTGGGAGGAACAGAATATCTTCCCAGATGCCTGACAGCATCCATTCCTGGGAGCAGGGCTGGGTCAGAGGAAGTGGAGGGCTCACTAGGTGTATTGGTCAGGGTTCACTAGACTAACAAAATTCACAGAATGAGTATATGGAAAAAGGATTTATCAGATCAGCTTACAATGTAGCCCCGAGTTCCAACTGCACGTGGAGAGTCAGAGGAACCAGTAGCTGGTCGAGCGGTCTAAGAGCTCTTTGGAGAAACGATGGTGAAGTTTCAGTTCAAAGGGCTGGAGGCCGATGACCTCGGATGAGAGCAGAAGATCAAGAAGCTCTTCAGAGAAACCGCAAAGTTGGAGGCCAACGATCTCAGACGAGAGCAGATGCGTTTTTTTCAGAAAGAGTCGCACATCCCTCTACGCGGCTTTCTCCTTTTATCTAAGTCCTGCACCTATCAGAACCCTGCTGCCTACATTTAGGACAGGACTTCCTGTTTAATCTGCTGTTACACACCCATAATCACATGATCTTGGATGTGTCATGATCCAGTCAAGTTGACAAATTAGATTAACTATCACAAGTCCACCCCTTGTCAACTTGACTCCTAACCCTGTCTTTTTAAATCATATTAATCTTCAAATAAATACAATAACAATATCCAAATCTCACCTAAAATGATAAAGCTATCCCACATACAACCGGAAACGCACCAGTCACTTCCCCTGAATAGGAGGCAGGGCTCTCTGAGTGATACTTATTCCTAATACTTAAGTATTGATATAAAGTCCATCAGTGTTATATTACATGATAGAGAAATAAAGGAGTAGATAAAATAGAGATATCTGCTTAACACATATAAATATATATACAAACATATTCTTAACAGAATGATAAGAATATTTATAGCAATTATAATCCTCGTTTCTGTAACTGGTCTCATGGCCGTAGTTGGTACTTATAACTACCTTCTTCTACTACCCATTCTGTATTTCCTCTACCGTCAGCCAGTACTTCGGCAGGTCTTGGTTCTTTACCTGGAGGGGTGACCCACACCTTCATTCCTGGAGGGTCTGAGACATTTGCCATCCTGCCAGGAATAGGTTGTTGCATTTTTCCATTGATTTTAATAACAGGACATGGCAATACTAGGAGACACCCTAAGGGATCTCCTGTTTTCTGGGTATACTTTTCCTTACTCCCATTGTGGAGTACTAGTCCAATTTCCCCTTCGTAATCCGGATCAATAACCTCAGCCAACACCATAACTCCATTCTTAGCCTGTTGACTCAAAGGCATGAGGAGCCCAAAGTGGCCAGGGGGGAAGTCTTAACTTCCAGTTTAGTGGAATCATTGTTGTGCCTCCTGGTGGAAGCATTCCTGCTTCTGGAACTAAGATCTGGAGGCCAGCAGAACATAAGGTTGCAGGGACAGGAAGCAAAAATTTTCCTAGTGGGTCACTAGGGGTAATGGTGAGTGGTACCATTCCCGTTTCCACCCCTTGATTCCTGGACCCGTGAATTCTGTCTATAGGGGAAACAGTACCATAGAGCAGACGCTGATTTAGAGAATATACAGCCTTCTGGAGAACCCTTCAGGGACCCACTGGACCCACTGTGAGTTGGACCTTGGCTAGAACACCTTGGATCACCTGACCTCCATAAGCACCTACTTTGACCGGAGGACCACAATGATGTTTTGGATCTCCTGGGATCAACGTCAATTCAGACCCAGTGTCCAGCAGTCCCCTAAAAGTCTGATCATTTCCTCTTCCCCAATGTATAGTTACCCTAGTGAAAGGCCGTAGGTCCCTTTGGGGAAGGACGGGGGAAAGATTAACAGTAGAACTTTTTGCTTATGCACCAGAGTCCTTTCTCAAGGGGACCTGGCCTCCCCATCAGTCAAGGGGTTCTGGGTCTGTAAACTGGCTCAAGTCTGGGAACTGATTGAGAGGCCGTGATTCTCTGCTTTTATGATTTATGTCACACTTTGGTATGTTTGTCCTGGAATTTTTCTGCTTATATAAATCCAATAGGAATTTGGTGGATTTCCTGTCTATTTGACTTCTGGGGACACCATGACTAATCAGCCAATGCCATAGATCTGCACGAGTCAAGCCCTTCTGTTCATCGCTCCTCCTCTGCTGTCCATTATGATAGTTACGACTACCTTGCCTCTGACAGTTGAGAGCCGCCACTTGACCCCTGCTACTACGGGATCCAATAATACCCATCACATTTAAGTCTAATAATTGATCAATTGTGTGTCCCACCGTAAGTTCTGGCATACAGAGGATAGCAACAGCAGAGCCCTTTAAGGATGATGGTGCTCTCCTCACAAATTTGTTTCTTAAAGTACGGGAGAAGGGAACATCCTCTGGACGTGTCCACTGTGGAGGAGAAGGTCTCAAATGGCAAATCCACTCCAGCATTCCAAGCTCTCTCTGCCTTTGAATCCCCTCATCCACAGAAAACCAAGGGAGGTCAGGCATTTCTAAATCATTTACAGTAAGCCATCTTTTGGTCCATACCCCAGCTAACCAACCAAATAAACTATTAGTACCCTTTTAAACATTACGAGCTGCTGCATTAAATTTAGAATCTCTGCATAATGGGTCCATGTCAAGAAATTCAGCCTGATCTAATTGTATATTATTTCCACCATTATCCCACACCCTTAAAATCCATTCCCATACATATTCCCCAGACCTCTGTTTGTATGAATTAGAAAATTCAGTAAGTTCCTTTTGGGTATAGCGTTCTTCCTCATGGGTCACAACCTGTACTTCACCTCTAGGGGCCTGCTTAGACTTGCTCCTAGTTATGGGCCTAGAGGCAAAAGTGGGTGGAGTAGGTGGGTCCTGAAGGGTATCAGCATTACCTTGCTCTGTTGCCCTAGGCCATGCTGGAGTATTTCCCCCAGGGGAGGGTGGAGAAGCCAATTCTGTAGAGGGTGGGAAGTCCTCATCTTCTGGCAGGATAAACCCCTCAGAATGTTCAGATTCAATGTCCCCAGCCTCTTCAGGGCCCTCCCATACATCCCCGTTCCATTTTTCAGGATCCCATGGTTTTCCTAGCAGTGTCCTCACCTTAACTGCAGACACCTTTCTAGGCTGAGAATAAGCCTTATGTTGTAAGTCCAGCTAATCTCAGGATGAGGGCCTGTGTTTGATTTTCAGCAATTTCCGTTCTATGACTACAAGAGACAAGGTTTTCCTTTAAAGCACACTGACTAACGGTTAGGTCTGATATGCGATCCTGGAGCTTATCCTTTTCCCATGCTAATTTCTCAAAGGATGCCAGGAGTAACCAGCCAACATCAGATTTTCCTTAGTATTTCAGAAATGTTCAAAAGTATGATATATAGAGTCATCAAACTCTTTGCTCCTCACAAGAGGAGAGTTAGGGTCCACCCTTCCTATAGCTTTAAATGGTTCACACCATGGAGTATCAGTACCTCCCCCACTCACTTTAGGCTTAATCAAATTGGAGAGCCAGCTCCGGAAGCCAGAAAACCAACTAAGAGAATACATTCTTGCAATTCTGTTACTCTAGACCCCACTCCCGGTACCAGAATCTATATTGGTCAGGGTTCACTAACAGAATTCACAGAATGAGTATATGGAAAAAGGGGTTTATCAGATCAGCTTACAATGTAGTCCCAAGTTCCGACTGCACGTGGAGAGTCAGAGGAACCAGTAGCTGGTCGAGCGGTCTAAGAGTTCTTTGGAGAAATGATGGTGAAGTTTCAGTTCGAAGGGCTGGAGGCCGACGATCTCAGACGAGAGCAGATATGTTTTCTTCGGAAAGAGTCGCACATCCCTCTATGTGGCTTTCTCCTTCTTTTATCTAAGTCCTGCACCTATCAGAACCCTGCTGCCTACATTTAGGGCAGGACTTTCTGTTTAATCTGCTGTTACACACCCAAAGTCACATGATCGTGGGTGTGTCATGATCCAGTCAAGTTGACAAATTAGATTAACTATCAAACTAGAGAAAAGGTCAATGTGAGAGTATTTGTTGGAGGAAGAGAAAGAAATACAGAAATAAAATAGAAAGAGGCCATGGAGATAAATCTTATCTATACCCCCAAAGTCAGCCCTCCTTTTACTTAAAACTCCAAATCCTCCTCCCCACAATGTCTCTATTTCTGCTCACATTCTTCAATGGCCAGAATTCTTTCTGCAGAAAAAATACTTATGCCATTGAATGCAAGATGGTGACTGCTCTTCTTTCTATATCATTATGCCTTTTTATTCTCTCCTTGGTGTCCACACTTTTATACGCACGCACGCACACTTTGCTTGTGCATTGATGACACAGATTACTGAAATGCTTGTTAATTGTTTTAACAATTTGTGTCATACAATGTCCTAACCATTGCTATTGGTACTGTTTCACATATAGGGAAATTCTGCCATGAAGACAGCTAAGCTAATCAATAATAACACAATTACTAATAGTCGAAAGACCTTGTATTCAGGCTTTTGATCCCATATTCCATTTGTTCTAACACATCAGTATGACTTTGATATCATCTTACCTGGCTATTAAGGCCCTAGTTCAAATCTTTATTTCCCTATGATGTCTCTCTGAATACATCAATCTACAGATTTCTCTTCTTTGAAGTATGTTATACTGATAATATGATAATTTTAAAATTGATACATTTTGATAGTCTTTTGCAGCATATAAGTATGGTCATGTATAATCACTTACAAAAGTTATAGAATTTTATTTTAAAAACTATTTATTGAGCACATGCCTACTATGCATGAGGTTCTGGGTTCCATCCCCAGTACCATGACAAAAACACTTACTGATTATTACCCATGGGCAATGAAATTTTCAAAGGAGCTCCCATTAGTTTTTGGTTAATCCAAATAAATATTACATTTTGCCAACTGTATCATTAGCTTTGGAAGGCAGAAAATATCTTTTATATTTTCTCTTCATTCCTGCAGTATCTATCACATTTTCATCCCTGTAGAGACTAGGCACATAGTATGTGTGCAATTAAAGCCAGCTTCATGAGTCATAACAAGTTAAGTATAAGTCATTAGCTATATTGGTGCCTTCTGTTGTTGTTTTTGTGGTTACTGAGTCTCAATTTCAGGATGTTTCCATTTCTCAAATGCTTAGACAATGCCAAGTCTTTCCAACTCCCAGGATTCTGGTAGATATACATTTGTGCCAGGTTTTAAGGGAGGCTGAGGAAGTCTAATGTGAAGAATAATTTTTATATCTATTTTTCTACTGCTAATGTTGCATATTGAGCCAAAACATGAACAACATTCCACCAGCCATATTGTAATACATTATAAAATTGAGAATTTCATTAACAAGATAATCTAATAGGTGTTCCTGAGATGGGAAAAATGTGCAAAATCATTTTCTAAAGGGCAAGGATAAAATGGCATCCAATCGGATAGCAGTTGAAACCGGGAAAAGAAAGTCCAGCCCAAATGAACATCTGAGCTTTCTGCAAAAGCCATCACCTTCCCAGCCTCCTGCCTGTGCCCCAGCAGCATATGCTATAATCTGGAAGGTTTGATTTCTGGTTGCCATCTTTATACCTCTCTGCAGCATGAAAATGAAGTCATTAGTTACAGTAAGTACAAAATCTTCCTGGAAGAAGTAGCCTTTAACATAAGGTGGAAGCTTTAATATTTGGTTACATTATGTGGATAAATTTTTGTGTGGTATTGGAAATTGAGTCCAGGGCCATTCTACCTCTGAGCTACACCCCCAGTTCTATTTTATTTTTTTTGAAACAGGGTCCCACTAAGTTGTGGAGCACCTCACTAAGTTGCCACACTGTCCTTGAAACTGTGATGCTCTGTCTCAGCCTCCCAAGTACTGGGATTGCAAGTGCTTAACTACATTGACCAAATTTAAGAAAGCTTCTCGTTCTTCCATGAGGAATTGTACTTAGTAAGCTGTCTCCAGTATTGGGAGAAAAAATAAAAATTATTTTCATCCTTCAATCCACTTTGGCCTTTCTTAAATCTTAAAATTATCTGGGTGTTTTGAGAAAGCAGGATGGAGAGCAAACCTCCAAAGTCTTCTTGCAGGACTTTATCCAAATCTAGAGTGAAATGGTAGAGTGGGGAAAGGTAGTATCTATGGATGTTGGATCTGAATCCTTGCATGCAGTAGGTGATGGGACCAAATCAAAGGAAGATGGTGGGATAGATATAAGGCCAAATACAGTATATGGAGTCCAGGCTTAAGGGTACTCAAATCACTTAAGAAAACAATAGAAAATGAATAGAAAATGATAAATGTGAGGTATGGCAGCTTGTGAAAATGCGTTTCTAAAGTGGAAAGCAAGTGAAACAAAAGAGAAAAAGTAATCACAAATGTGATAGAAGAACTACTACATCAAAGTGGCAGAAGACTTGCTCCTGCAGATGGAAAAGATTTAATGTATGCCAAGCAAAATTAAGTCATGATATCTAAGCATACACTACTGAAATATAGGAGTCTAACAGATTAAGACAGAATCTTACATGTGAACAAAATAACATATATGCCCAATTATATGAAAATCTGTGATGACACAATACAAAATAGTTTTATATTTTCTTAATGAGGATTGTTTTGATATTGGGTATTGAACCCAGGGGCATTCTACCTCTGAGATATACCTCAAGTATTTGTATTTTAAATTTTGAAATAGAGTCTCACTAAGTTGCTGAGGATCTTGCTGATTTGCTGAAGCTGGTCTCAAACCTGAGATCCTTTTGTCTCGGTATCCCAAGTACTGGGATTACAAGATGTGTGCCGCCATGCCTTGCATAATGAGTTTTTTCCTTCTTTTTAAATATTGTAAACCTAATGCCAGTTCTAGTACTAGTAATTAACTTGCTAATTTACTTGACCTGTGATACTTAAATCCATGTATTTGTATTGAGAATTAGTTTTATTCCACCATCTTAGATAATGAAACAGTTTTTTTTCTAATCTTTTGAGATGTGCCTTTGATGGCAATGTCTTTATCATCAATAGAGCTATATTTTGATGAATTAACCTATTATGTTAAACCATAGGAAATTGTCAACTTTCAGGTTGTTCTTTACTTACCCATAAAACAAAATAAAATAAATAAAATAAAATTGTCTTTAGTTCAACCTAAAATTTTTACCAAGACCAGAATCTTTCATGTAAGTTCAATGGGCTGAAATGCAATTGATAGAAATTTTACGCACAGGTAAGTTTTCATTTTAATTCTAGTGCAGTTTAACACCCCAATATTTTTTTAACAATGCAACCTCATATTGTAATGCTTTACAAAGCTATCACAAGTGGCTCATTTGTAATGAAACCCAACCTTAGATCCATAAGGTAGTACCCTCAGGAATAAGGAAGAGATTTCAGTTAAAAGCCTTTGTATTCTGGTTCCATTGGGTGAGTCTATTGAGCCTCCAAAAGTAGCACCGATTGTGATGGTTTCAATCAAATGTGTTTGCACAACAGGATTCTGTGTTTCTTATATGAGAGAACCCTTAATGATCTGGTAAAAGTCAACTCCCTCTGTGCTGAGGCTAACTTCAGAGAGTATTCTATATTCAGCCAAGAGTTGATCCATGTGTGAAGACAAATGACCCTCCTAATTACAAACGAAGTTTTAGAATAGTAAGACCCAAAGACACTTTCTGAGGCAAACTTGTTAAAAGATATACACAAATTCTTTTAAAAAACAGATTATAAATTTTGGAAAAAATTACATTTAGTAGAAGAATGAGTAATTTACCAATAATAGACTTTAATGAAAAATAGAGATTGCAATTGGGAATAGAAAGTGTGGACATTTAACATTGCTAGTTTATTTATAAATATTAGTATGGTATAGTTTTAAAAGCCTAATTTTAATCCCATTTAGGTACTTCCTGCATGCATGATACTGTGTACATTTCTAATACCTCTATTGGTAGGTCTTTTCATTTGTAATATTGGATGATACCTTAATCTCCTTCATGTGATTACCATGAGAATGAGACACATTCATTTATGCAAAGCTATGAGAACTGGGTCTGGATACAGAATGCCATCAATACAAGGTCACTTGGATGTACATACTGGGAAATCAAAAGAGAATATTGTATTCTTCATGATTATCACTTAAGAAATAAGAACTTTGCATTGGGATTTGGTCTAATCTTTATGTAAAATATTTTTCTAAAATGATTATTTTAGGGAAAAATGAAACACAATTTAATTATTTTTAGACTTCAACAGAAGATGGATGAGTTGATGGATGATATAAAATTTTAGTCATGTGTGGTGGCACATGCCTGTAATCCCAGTACTTGGGAGACTGAAACAGTAAGATTCCAGGTTTAAGACCAGGTTCAGCAATTTAGCAAGACTCTCAGCAACCTAGTGAGACACTGTTTCAAAATAAAAAAAAATAAAAAGGGAGGTGTAGTTAGGATGTAGAATATTCCTGGATTCAGATTCAGTCCCCAGGACCACACGCATGCTTGCAAACACGCACACACACACACCACATATCACTTTGATAATTTTAACTAGATACTAACTAAAATAAATCAAAATTATTATAAAATCATTTTAAAAATCAACTCAAAGTTGTCATAAAAGTAGTTTGTGATAGAATATTTTCTCTAAAATCAGTAATCCTCACCCTTGGGATTATGTTTGGTAAGTCACTTGAATGTCCTAATTATTAGAGACCAAGAAATGAGGAGAAAAATAAAGTTTTATATTTATCTGAAAACATGTTGGATAGCATGAAATTTAGCAAATGGATTACTTAAATGTCCTTGTATTAAAATGTTATAGATTTTATGCTTTTTATTTGCCAGTCAGTCTTTAATTGAATTGTGTGAGGTGGTTTCACTTGATTGGTAACCTGCAAAAATAACACATTTCCATAAGACAATAGTGCTAGTTACTGCTGAACACCAAATACCTTTTTGGTATCTAATCAAGAAGTTATTAATATCATGAATGGAGTAAGGATATACACAAATTCCAAACAGAAAGTGCATTCGGCATTTGAGGTATGCATAAGTAAATACCCAAATCAGTCAAAGTACTTCAGTGCTCACATCAATAATAAACAGGGTGACAAACACAGTGAATGCTAGGTAGAACACCTCGCCTTCAGAAAGAGCCTTATAAGTGTCATAGAGATGACAACACTTGAAGGTCATATGTAAATATTCTTCCAAATGTATTAGTTGAATTCTGAGCCTCAAGTGAATCTCAGTGTTGTAAGCTAAATATCCTATCTAGATCAAAAGGGCCTTATAGCATTTATTACACTGTTCTATAGTGAAGAAGCTTTTGACAAGGTATTGTTTTATTGATGATGATGACAATGACAACAGTAAATAGTAATGGTAATGAAGGTGGCACTATTGTGTCTGTCCACAGCACTGTGGTCCTTGCCAGTGGGAAAGAAAAGAGTTTAAAAATACAAGAGATAGAGAACGTCCTTGGAGAAGACTTACAAGTAACCTTAAATATCTGTAAAACTGCATTTTGATAAATTCAGTGGGTAGAATAATAATGCTGTATTTCCAAACACACATAGGAGTCAAAATGAATAGATTGAAAGGCAGAGATTCTCCCCCCAGCTGTGCAGGGATCATCAGACCATTATTGAGATGCTTATCCTCTGCAAAATGGTTTGTGTTGAAATTATTTTTTTAAGAGCATCATTTCTCTTAGAAAAACTTCATTACTAATTTGCCAATTGAATATCCCATAAGATATTGGAAAGCGTTAGCGAATATAGAGTGAGTATTTTGATTTAAAAAAACATGTGCATCCCCTGTTGTTCAATAATAATAGGGATGAATAGCATCTACTTTAGGTTTTCAAATGTAATTTATGGTGATAAGACTTTTAGACAGGGGATGGATAAGCTGATGGATGATATACATATAGTTGAAACTCAGGTAATGATTGTGACATGTTTTGTACTAGGTTATGATATTCTGAAAACAATCAAAGTAATATTTTTAAAAGCTGCCAAGAAGTAAATTGAATTAATAAACTCCATTATGTCAGGTGTTCTGACACTTGTCTTACACTTCTTCAGTCCTGGCCAAAAAAACACACCCAGCCAAATATTCAGGGGAATAGGAGAGGAGTGACATTTGGAACATTCTAGGATTTGGCATTAAATAACCCATATGTTTTCTATATAAAGAACAATAATGACAAGAAATAGATAAATTAACTACTGATTTACCCCCTGACTTATTTCTCTTATTCTTTCAACTCAAAACAGGTCAGTCATTCAGTGATACAGTCTTGTGATATCTTCACTTTTTCTTCATAGTTTTTGTTATCGCAAACATCATTGCATACTCATGTGCTTGATAAGATGTGTATTGTTTTTGCTTTGGCTTTTTGTCCGCTCCTTCCACTATTCTATGGAAAACAACTGCAGTTGCCTCTCCCCAGTCCTAACTGCAAACAAACCGAAAAGATTTGTATAAGCCCCTGCAGCCAGCAAATGTCATATACTTGTGTTACAAACATACCAAGTAAACTTAGTGCCTGGTATGGTGTATTTGTTTCTACCAGCATGGAGTGTTAATATAGGGGATTCAGTCAGTACCTGAGAAGGCCTGCACTCTGGAATGAGGCCAAAGAGAAGAAATTGTCCCAACTTAGATGTTGTCTAGAAATGGCAACTAGGTGGCCAAGGGCACAGTATTCAGAAGGTTTGCTTTAAACTATGTGTGTTCTAGATGACACAGTCTGGTATAGGGCACAGAGAAGCTAAAATGGAGAATTCACTCATATGAAGAAGGGCTGGAGAGGCTTAGCATAGTATCTGGGGCATCACATTCAAGGTAATATTCAGGACCAAGTCCCAGCTCTAGCAGTATTTCGACAAGCAAACCAGGCAGAATGTGAATGAGAAGTCCTTGGTGGACTTTGAATGCTATGTGAAAAGCAGTGTGTTGAGGAACATGGGCTTCAAGGAAACTAACATCTACTAAACACTCCAGTGGGGAATGGAAGTGTGAGCACAAAACCCTCTCAACCCATCAGGGTCTTAAGTCTGGGAGTGGGGTCCTTTCTAGAATGGGGGGACCCACTTCGCACCCTGACCTTGCTAGGCCCAGAGCATAGACCCTCGCAGCACTGACCCGAGTAGAGTCACATAAGAAAATGTTTCATTGAGCTCTACCCTCCTGCATGCATGCTGCAGGCACAAGCTCAGAACTAGGCATAGCTTTTTCCCTTTTCCTAAAAGTAGTATGTTTGGAATGCAGAAAAGTGGGACGACTCATTCCATGTTTTGATCAGATCATTGCCTATGGATCTTTGGTGACAGATAAATGATTTGATTTTGTCCAATATTGAAATGTTCTTTTCTTTAATGTAGCTTTCACTACAATAATTTATAAATGTTAATCAGGAATGATTAAGGTAGCAGCTCAAACTCATTATTGATATAGAAACTTCATGGAGTTGGTCTAGAAATCCAACTTACTTTATAATATGGTTTCTATGGGAGCATGAGTTCTGAGTTTCAAACATGAAACGTCAAAAGAATCTTACAGGACTATCTGTATATATGAAAATGTTTCCTTTATTTATGTTAGTTTCTGGCTTTCATTAAGTTTAATACAGTAGTCCTCACAATTGTTCATTAAACAATTGAAACAAAAATACTTCGCTGTTTTACACTTGTGCTTTCCAAAGACCTCCAGAAACCATTCTTGTCCCCTGATTCAAACAGAAAGGCATTTGGCACCTGCTCACACCAGCACACCCCCACTTACACATACCTTAGTGAGAGCAGCCTTGCCTCCCTCACTCCAAAACCTACCAAACTGAAAGAAAAGGAAAGGTGAGACTTCAGGTCTGAATTCTTTTCTTCAACCCTATGACCTATGATAACATAAAGAAATCCATTTTCTGTTTTGTGAGACCTCATTTCCTAAGAGATAAGCCTCCTATATATTGAAATGTCCCCTATCCCCCCAGGGCATAGGAACCCCAAACTTGAGAGTGCTATTGCTATCTATCCTGGGTATACATTCTTTGGAAAATCTCTTAACATTTCTGTGCCTGTCTTTGCCCTTCTGCAAATTAATCTTGTAATACCCATTCTGCAAGAGTGATAGGAAGCTTTTGACATGTATAACAAGGACTTTGAGATCCTCAGATGAAAGGAGCCTCGGATGTACAAAAGCACTATCCTATTCCAAGTACATTTTCTCCTATGGTCTAACTGGGGGAGGGATTAGGGAAGATTAATTGTGCATATGATCTGTCTAATCTGTTAAGGAGAGCACAGAATGCTCACAACCTTCAAGAACACAAAATAAAGCAGCATGTGCCAAGACAATTTCCTGAGTTTAGTTTATTGTTTTAGCAGAGGATCTAAGGGAAAAATGGAAATGCTTGAGTTTTGAGACAATATAACTGCGAAGGAGCAGAAAAACAACTCCTTGGACATGTGTGCATGTCCAAGGATAATGTGAGAATATATAGCAAAATTCTGGGACTTTAAGAGAGTTTTTCAATTTTTTGAAAAAAAAATATATATATCATTTCACACACACCCCTAAATAGATTTAGGGAGAGAAACTACTTGCTTCAACCTCCCAAATCCTCTGCATTTTTAAGCATAACATTCAACAATAGGTGCTCAATTCCTTCAGTCTATTGAGAGGAGAGTATTAGACAAATAGAAAGAACTTCCTTTGGAGAGAAAGCTATGATTATTGTTACAAAGGTCAATAAGTTTAGAAATTGTTATCACAAAGACTACATTGCATTGTGAGTCCTGTCCTTTATCTTTGCCGGCTTTTTTCAAGTCCATCAACCTAACAAGGAGAGTAATGTGCTTTCTTGGGCTTGATGAGTATTGAAGATGTAAGAGCTTTCCTTTCCTATCTAATAATCCCATTGTCCTTTAACTTTTAACCATGCTTTACCTACCCATTCACACCTGTATTTTTAAATTAGGTTATATTATGTCGATATGGGATCAATAGGACATGAGGTTGGAGGAAGAAGATAAGCTCTCTTTAGTTGCTCCTTCTGCTTGTCCCAACTCACACACTGCACACTGACTTCTCTGTTTCTTACAACTTAAGTGTCTTGGGCTTTTGAGCCCGAAATGTTGGAAATGCCTTGAACTTAACACTCACTGTGTGCCTGTATTTTTATTTTACTATAATTAGAATGACTTCTTCCTTCATAAATTGTGCCTAGTGGAAAATGATGTTATATTGGATAAGAGAGGACATATTTAATAATGATATCACCTTGATGGAGCATGCTTTAATAGATTTGGGAAAGAAGTGGGAAAACATGAACTAGAAGCAGGTAGCTATACCATCAGCTTATTTTTTATAATAGGTGCCAGTACGAATATTTTAAAACAAAGGACTCTTGTTTATTTACCTGTGAAATATGGTGCTCCCACACTACACTTACTGCATTTGCTGTTACAAAAGATGAGGGATCTGCAGCATTGGGTTTTCAATGGCTGCATTGCAGGTCTGCTTCTTATTTGTACTCATTGTGCTTCTGTTTATGTTGTAGAAAATGAAATTGTAGCAAACATGCTTCAGTTCTGTTATCTTTTTGATATTTATGAAAATGTATTAGGTTTTACTGTATTGTGCTTTTCAAAGCCATAACTCTTAAGAAATTTGTTTTTGCATATTGTTTGCTGACACTTTATTTTAATAAACCTTAAAATCTGCTTTAAAAAAACTAGTTTTATAACTAATGAGTTATGTGGGGTCTCTTAGGACATGTGTATCTGTGATTCTTGCATGGCAAAATTGCTACTGATAAGCAGCTGTCATTTTAAGTACACAATTTTCTTTCTCTTTATATTCTGACCATACATAACAGTCTGAATCAAGCTGGCTATGGTGGTGCATGCTTGTAATCCCAGTGCTTGCGAGACTGAGACAGCAGGGTCACAGGGTTGAGGCTAGCTTCAGCAACTTAGCGAGACCCTTAGCTACTTAGCAAGACCCTTTTTCAAAATAAATAAAAAGTGTCAGGAGTGTAGTTCAGAGGTAGAATGTCCCTGAGTTCAATCCTAGTACCAAAAACATCTGAATCATACATATCATATATTCTTATATAATCTTTGATCTTCTAACATATGTATAAACGATACCCATATCATATATTCTACATATCAAATCATTATTAGAGTGCCATAATTTACAAAATAGTTTTACATATTGTACATGGTATTTCTAAGATTTCTAAATAAAAATATAACAGTAATTATCATAATATTATTTTAAATATATTATGAAATGAAGATGTCCACACTACTAACTGCATAGAGGTATTGCATATCAATTTCTTATGCTCTCTGATTCATATTATATACTTAATACATATTATATTTCATCAACATTACCATAATTAGTACCAGCAATCACTAGTGTTATAATTGTTTCACTCAAGGATTTTTTATTTTAAAATATGAGAACTCAGACATTAGATTTCATTTTTAAAACCTTGTTCTGGATCAGAAATATACATATAGGAATAAAAGAAATAGAAATAATACTATTTCTTTTATTCCTATATGCAGTATTATTAAGGTAAAAAATGCAAAACCAGGACCTGAGGGAATGAAACTATAAAGAATAACAGTGAGGTTATAAAGCCCAACAGTAAATCTAAAGGGTCAAATTTGATCTGATTCATGGATTAACTCTAGTTTGACCAATCAGCAAATACCCTCACTGAATGTTACTGTATTTACTGGGACAAAGGCAGAATTGTGACTTCAGGAATGAGGAGTGCTGACTGTTTCTTCCAGACTCGACATTGGAGCAGTTCACATCCAAGTTCACGTCATAGTCATTTTTACTTGAGACAAAGAGTTCTGTAATACAGCCACTCACTCGTTACGGCATCTCCTTCATATACACATGCAGGTCAGAACCGTGGACATGTGCTTGCCCTTCCTCCAGTCTGATCTCATGCCTAGGCACTGTAGTGTTTTTCTAATTGGGCTGAGCTGTTATTGTCACTTTCTCCAATCCTTAAAAGATTGTTTCTACTCTATGCCCACAGTCCAACCATTAATTTTTTATTTGAGTTAAGTGTTGCCCTCTCCCAACTGTCTTCAATAGAATGCAAATTTTACTAAAACAAATATGTTAAATAAATATGAATATATTTATTACATCAGTTTTCTTTTCCAAAAAAAAAAAAACAGGCAAGAGGAGAGTACTTGATGCCTAGGATAGGAGGAAGCCATCAATTTGTGGGGAAAAAAACCTTTAAAAGAAGGTTAACTTAACCTTGATGCCAGACCAAATGAAATTTAAAAAAAAAATGGTATTGTCATCCTAAGCCACTGTATCTGCTGCTCATTTTTGATTTTTACACCTCTGGGTACCATGGCCTTATTTCATTCCCTAATGCTGCAGATCTATTTTCAAAGTCCAATGAATAAATGTCACACTCTTTGCTTTCTGTTTATAAAACTGATTCCAGTGCCCTCCGAAGATATAACAATCAGCACCAACCATTTATAGGAATGAAGTATGTATTAATGAATATTAAATAATAAGATAAATTGGGAAGTACTGGGTCGTTTTGATTCATGCAGGCTATAACATTTATATATATTCATATATATGTTTATATTTTAAGGTACATAAATCAGAATGCATAAGCATGCTTGTAATTTATCTTGATTCTTAATATTTATTAATGTATAATACTAATAAATTTTAGCACACACACTTGTAAATTTTTAATATATATCTGTACCAAGGGTGAGTAAAGTGAGTAAATATTAGAAATAAAAAGAGCAAAATGATAAATGCAACTCCTATATACTATTTAAAGTTTGTTTTCTGAATATAACAACCTTGCAGTGTCAAAGTAGTTTTTAAACTCTTTTCTCCTTTCCTATTCTGTTTTCCTGTTAAAGTCATTGCAGAAATGCTGATGTTTCAAGCAGAGGGGCAAATAATGAAGGGCACATTAATCCAGACATTGAAATCATTGCAGCTGCTCTCCAGAGTTTTTGCAGTTGGTTGATGTGAGAGGGACAGAAGGCAAATCATGCCAGCAATAGGCCTGTTATCCTGTTTCTGTGTCTATCTACACATACCAAATTCAAGGCTTAAAACAAGTCCAAAGAAGAAGTTATTGTCACTGTGGGACAGGTGACATAGAGAAGGACCACAGGCATTTAAATTTTATTTGGAGATGAAGAAATATGAGTAAGCTGGATAGATTTTGCCCATTTGGGTCATGGCCATATATATGAAGATGGAGATCCCTTTGAAGCAGGGAATCAACTAAATGGTTCAAGCAGGGCATGATGGGGCATGCTTATAATCCCAGTACTTGGGAGGCTGAGGCAGGAGCATCACAGGTTCTCAGACAGCCTCAGGAATGTAGTAAGACTCTCAGCAACCTAGAAAGACCCTGTTTCAAAATAAAAAAAAATAAAATAAAAGGGGTTGGGTGTATAGCTCAGAGGTAGAATGCTCCTGGATTTAATCTCCAGTACCACAAAAATAAAAATAAAATAAAATAAAGAAAAAATAATGGTTCGGGTTTAGAGATGCAATATTGAGGCACCAGTATGATAATTAAATGGTGCTTTCTACTCCTGCATCACAGGTCAGTTTTCTACTATTCTTTTATAAATGAGAAAATATGTGTTTATGGTCAATAAGTGATTGAATAAGGATGTGAACTCAGTTAGTTTATTACATTACCTGTTTTTCTGCTTATGAAGTGGGTAGTAGAGAGATGGATGAATGGATACCAAGGCTTGAAAAACTGATAATAATTATAAGATAAATAAAAAGATAAAACTATCTGGGATTCAAATTGTAAAATCACATGTATGTGTATTAATAGCTATATTTTATTTCTAATTAAACATTATACTGATAGCTTTCATGCTACATATAGGGATACATGTTCATGTAATTCATAATTATATCAATATATAACTCATTAATGTATCTACTATGTATTCACCATTTTTGTTAAACACGGGTTATAGAACAGTAATCAAGGTACCCACTCTTTTATTAATAACAATGACAGGGGCAACAGAAATGATAACATTTACAAATAAAAAAATAAAAAAAAGAAATGATAACATTTACAAATACAATAAAATTAAAAATACACCACATTTTTAACTTCCAAACACTTTCACTTTGATTTTAATAGCAACTGGAGAGAAAAAAGGTCATTATCATCCCCCATTTTACATGTGAGGTCACTGGAAATCCACCAAAGTCAGGTGGAAGTAAGTCATAGAATCCATTAACATTTCAAGAATTGTAAATCTTTATTTTGGTTATTTACAGTGGACTAGTTGGTCCCTCTATAGCCATAGCTGCAGCCTTCTATGTTGACCAAGAGAAAAGAAACAGGAAGAAGAGTAAACCACATTAAATTGACCCATTAATTCATTCCACTGAATTAATACCTCTGTCCAGTTTTGCTTTGAATGATTGATTGACATCAAATTCTTTAACCCCTAAACAATGAATTGTTCTATTAAACTGATGAAGGATGAATCTCTGATAGATATCTAAGACACCCAAACCAGGTACACATTTGTAAAATTTAGCTCTGATCTCTTAGTGTAGGAAGAAGAGTAACTTGAGATAGCATTTAGTTTTTGTAAGCAAGCTCTTGTTTTTGGCTAAGAATGTATTTTTAAAAGCCAAAGGTGAACCCATTTTTAACAGATTATCCAGAATACAAAAGAATACACATATACAGACACATACATATGCAGGACATGCAGGAATACATGAACACACACGCGTGTACCTATATACACATACAATCTTCAAATGCACAGTAGAACCTATAGTTCCTATGACTCATAGAACTACATTTCCATTCACTTGCTGCCTGGAATCCCCAAGGGTGATGAAAGAGGAAATGTGTAGCTATCCTCAGTTTGAACATATGGCTTGGCATTGCTGACAGTGACCTTGTGTAAGCACTTTAACAGCTTTGCCTGGCCAGCCAGCCAGCCGTTCTTGACTTCACTATGGTCATCAGGGCCTAATGCCTCCTTAATGATAACCTAGTCTCATTCCCGGCATGTTAATGACCTCACCTCAGGAGACAGCTTCACATCTTGGCTGAAACACAAACTCCCTTAGCTTAAAAGATTAATCAGAAGCCTACAGCTAATAATAGACCGCCCTTCGCACTCCCAATTTTAGTGCCTGATGACTGGAACAGGTTGATAAGTATTATTATTGAGTCATGGACTTGGAACCATCCTCAAAAGGTCATTTAGTCAATCCCCGCTCCTCCTAGAATAGGGCATATAAGCCATCCCATTAGCTGGCCATTTTCTTGTAGTTGATTTAGAAATGCCTCTGTGTCCTGGCCAGTTATCACTGGTTTCCTTTTGCCAAAAGTCAAAGGAAGAAGCAGAAATGCCTAGATTTTTCTTTTCAGACATTATAATAACAAATGAGCATCTATTGGTCATGTCTGCAGAAGGCATATGGGTAAATACCCATCCCCTAGGAACAGAATCATGAGCTTTGAGATCTGGGAGGTAAATATCTAAATTTCTGTCTTACTCAATTTATAGATGAACAATTAATGATAGAAAAGGAGCCCAAGCAACACAGAAAGGGGATTTTAACCTGTAATTTTGAAGTTTCACAGTAATTGGTCTACATATGAGTGAAGATGTATTACAAGGATTAATTTTTCATCAGAACAAAAATAAGCAACCAAATATGTTGAAATATCATTTTGCCAAGGGTGATAATAGAGAGCTTAATTTGAGTTGTTGTCAGCTTCCTCTCCAGTATCTCATCTTTCTGCTCTAGGAAAAATGAGAGATGACAAATCAGTCTCGTGCAGGTAATAAAATGTTGCTCTTTTATCTTGCATGGTAATTTATACAGGTTTGTGATATGCTCTTGTAGAAGATAAGAGCAGTGCTCATGTTGGGAGGGGTTGAGAATCCTGCTATTATCTTTAGGTATAAAAGTGAAAAAGCAACAAGGAAGCTTTATTTGGTTAAGACTACAAATAAAAATAGTTCCCATTAAAACATGTTCTTTCTTAAGAATTTCCATCAAGGACAGAGTAATTTGTCCCAGGACAAAATTTCTTAGATGCATTAAAACATATAAACTATTTTGCTTTTAAATGATAATAAAGAATTCTGATCTTTGTCTCTCATTAAATGCGAAGGTTTAACATCTGCCCAGCCACTTGCTAGCTCTGGGACTAAGGGGGCCACTGAACCACTCTGAATTCAGTCCTGTGAGTGGAATTAAAATAATACAATTATACCAAATATCTCAGAGCACTTCATTAGCTTTAAAATATTAAAATACCTGTAGTTATTATTAATATTTGCTATGGGTTGGATTGTGTTTCCCCAAAATTTGTATTTGGGAGTTCTAACTAGTAACTGCAGCATGACTTTATTTTCAAAAGTACCTTTAAAATGTAATTAAATTAAAAAGAGGTCATTAAGGATGGCCCTAGTGGAATATGATACTGTTTTCATGGAAAGGGGAAATGCGGACAGAGATAAACAGGAAAGACAATGTGAAGAGACACAAGGAGAAGACAGAAAGTGAAACTGAAAAATATTCTTCACAGTTTTTAGAAAGATTCAATTCTGTTAACAACTAGAGTTTGCATTTCTAGTGGCACAGTAAGTTTATTGTTTAAGCATCCCAATCTATAGTAGTCATATAGTAGCCATAGTAAACGAACTCAATATTCCCATTATATTTAAAAACTATTTAAGAGGGGAGCTGGGTGTGGTAGTGCACACCTGTAATCCCAGTAATTGGGAGGCTGAGACAAGAGAACGGCAGGTTCAAGGCCAGGCTCAGCAACATAGCAGGACTCTCAGTAATCTAGCAAGGCCCTGTTTCAAAATGTAAATAAAAAAGGGCTGGCTTCAGCAACATAGTGAGACCCTGTTTCCAAATAAAAAATAAACTAGGGATGGGGGTTTAGCTCAGATGTAGAATTCCCCTGAGTTCAATCTCTAATACTACTCACACACACACGACTGGGTGTGTACGACAGAGGCAGAATAATTTTGGGTTCAATTCCCAATATCACATACACATACCAAAAAAAAAAATATTCAGAGGGGATATCAGTACCAATTGAAACTGAAAAAGATTTTTTTCCAATTCCCACTAATTTCCATAGGTTCACATGTCTTTACCACATGAGGGAACAGAAGTCAAAGGTTTGAATGACTGCTATACTTCTAGCCATTTTCCACATATTACCTATCCCAGAAGTGGGATTAATTACAGAACCACAGACCCATGCTTCTCCTTGAATGGTAGAGGCAAAGTATTTCTCACTCTTTTATTCTATATATTCTATATATTCTATTTATTCTATATTCCTGGGAAGGAAGCATCTGTCATAAGGAAGGAAGGACATAAAGAATCTGAAGTAATATAGGAGGAGGGGAGGCCAGAATGCATATCATGAATTAAACAATGAAGATATTAGAAACAGAGATAATGCATCAGTAGTAGTATGACCTGATTTTCTTCTAAGTATCTTACAAATTATCAGACTTTAAAATGTTATTATGGAAATGATATCTCAAATACTTACATATAGAACACATACACACACCATCATTTAGAAAATAGGAAGCACAAATTGCCAATCTTCTACATTTATCACAGAAAGAACAAGTTTTTCTTGATAAAATGAAAACAAATCCTACCTTAATCTTCAGGAGAAGTAATGGTCTTCTAAGATTATGTTGCTGAATTCTGGAATGTCAGCAATATCTTGGGTGTGTAAGCTTCAGTTACATAGAAACAAACTCTTGAGAGAAAGATTAGCATGCAAGTGATTTTTGGAGAATACGGAAGAGTGAGGTCAGGAAACAAGAAGAGGCTGATCAGAGGTTAAAAAAATCCCCAGTCTGATCACATAGGGGACCTCTGGAGTCTATGTTATAATGATGGGGCTTCCATAGCCCACACCAGTCAGTCCTTGGCTGAGAGTCTTGGTGGTCAAGGCATGTCTAGCTTGCAGGCAAAGTGGTTCCCTCACACCAAGAAATATTGCTGCAAGAATCATCATAGGCAAGGAATAGTGAAAAAAAGGAGGAGGACAATATGGGCAGATAGAAATGGAAGAAGCAATCCCAAGTCATTTGGGGGATATGGCAGTAGCTATGATGGTTATGACAATGGTCTATAAGTTTGAGGACATCACTAACAAGATGTCTTGTTGAGATAGTGAGTTAGTAGTCATTTCGTGGCAGTGTTTAAGATCTCAGTCCAGAAATGCCATAGACAATGGACTCCTGCTAGTTTCACTTTAATAATCCTAGTCATTGTTATTTTCATTCTCATTTTGTTTTTATTTATCACCATCATGTGTAAAGAGTAAGTACAATATCTGTGTACCATTTTAAAGAAAATCCTGTGTGCACACGAATCAGATTAAGAAGTCAAGCATTACCAATACCTCGGTGCCCTTCTCTGATCACACCCAGTTCCTTTCCAGGAAAGAACTTGCTAGGCTGACTTTTCTGTTGAGAAAAGTCTGCTATTATTGTTTGGATTCCAAATGGATATATTGTTTCACATGACATCCTTTTGAACATAGTACCATTTTAATTATGTAATGTTACATAATTAACATGTTTATTTAATTCCCATAACATGTTTGTTTGTTCTATCTTGTGTTTTTAGATTTACTGATGTTGACAACTTTAAATGTATTATATTTTATAGTAGATGTGCAAATGGGTTGTTTTCAACCTTTGCCTATACCAACAATATACATGCTTTCGTGTCCCTGCATCTTTCTCTGGGTACTTCTGTGCCAGATGATAGCTGGGGAAGCCCACAGGTATCCTTAAATGGCTACATCACCTCACATCCTTGCCAGCTCTTGACAGAGTCAGAATTTCTCCTCTCAGCTATTTCAGTGGGTTTACATTTGCATTTCCCTGATACTAATTAGGAAGAACATATTTTATATGTTTATTGACCCTTTGGGTTTCCTCTTCTGGATAAAGAAGTCTGTTGATAAATTTCATTGAGTTGTTTTATAGGAGATTTTCATGTATTTGTATGGTTACATGTAGTCTGCTTCATGTGATATAAATATCTAAGTTGGAAACTTGTTTGTTTCTGCTTTTATTGTCTTTTTGTTGCTTTTAAATGAAAATTATTCATGTTAATGTAGCTTTTCTTTAATGTTCCTTATCTGCGTCATTCTAAAAAAATCATTTTGTCCCCACTGTGTTCATACTGGCAGTCTCTATCTCATCTAAAACATTATAATTTGACATTCTCATGTATAGCATTTTTAGTTTACCTTCAGTCCACCTGTAAATATTTTTAAATGATAATTTCTTTGCATAGTTAAATAAACTCTGGTAGTTCTCACACCTAACTTATATCATACAATAAGATCTCCATTGTACCAGATTCTACTAACTGAAGCTTATGTTTTAAAATACCTTATTATTCCAGAATGATGAATTACACCTTTGTTATCTCTACTGCAATCCAGTTTCTCTATTTACCTCAAAAGAAGAAATGCTAATGCTTGTCTGTACTTTTTGTATTAAGTGGGGAAGTTAGTTAATTATTTTCTCCTTTATCCAGAAAGCATTTATGCATGCTTTTCTTAGGGTATATTATTGATAAAATAGCAAGTTGAAGTTGCTATAAAGCAAAGGAGAATTAGAAATGAGTAAACTTATAAGGGACATGCAAAACCTAATGCATATCATCATAGAGATAATAATATCCATATATTATTATTATTTTTGTGTGGTACTGGGAATTGAATCTAGGGACATTCTACCTCCAAGCTATACCCCAGGCCAATTTTATTTTATTTTATTTTATTTATTTATTTATTTATTTATTTATTTATTTATTTATTTATTTTGTGGTACCGGGGACTGAACCCAGGAGCATTTTACCTCTGAGCTATACCCCAGCCCTATTTTTTATACTTTATTTTGAAACCGGGTCTCACGAAGTTGTGGAGGCTTCACTAAGTAGCTGAGACTGGCCGCGAACCAGGATCCTCTGGTCTCTGCCTCCCAAGTACTGGGATTACAAGCGTGCACAACCACTCCCAGCCCAATTTTATTTTTTATTTGGAAATGGTCTTGCTAGGCTGCTGAAAGCCTCACTAAATTGCTGAGGCCAGATTCAAACCGGTGATCCTCCTGTCTCAGCTTCCCAAGTACTGGGATTTCAGGATTACAGTCATGCACTACCACACCCAGCTTCCATACTTCGACTATTCTTACAAGCGCTCTCTCTCTCTCTCTCTCTCTCTCTCTCTCACCAAAAGAGAAGAGTAGTATATTTTGACATTGTATATTTCTAAACATGAAAAGGATATAAATAAAGAAGTCAGAAAGGATGGTCTTCCCTTCATTGTGACTTGCACTCAGTAGCTGTTATCATATACATTAAATGACTACTACATTATTGCTTATCATTTTGGAAACAGGTCGAATTGATAAAATAAATAGTTTCCAGTTGATATTGGCAGATCTTCTAAGCAGTCATGTGGATGAGGTATGAAGTCATTGAATTCATTTTTACAGACCTAAACAGTGACAAATCTTTGCCCCCCAAAGCATGAAATGAGTAATGAACAAGTAAATGAGTACATGGGAAGATGAATACTAAATAGCTATAAAAGAGTGGGCCAGCAATACATGAAATTAAATTGATATACAAAGACGGTCCACCTGTCACCAAGGTTGCTACCAATTTTCAAGTAATAGAGTGTTGTTTTTCAGAACTCTTGCTATGGTATTTTTTTTTACCAGTAAAATTTTATTTTTAAGTCATTTATATTGAGTCTTGGTATTTTAGCACAGAAGTTTCATTTGATTTTGGAGAAGAGAAATAAAATATTTCATAGGGAGATGGAAAAGAGAACATTTTAACTCAGTGCCTCTTCATTTCTTTTTGTTTCTTCAGATTCCAGAGCAGTCAAATGCTTATCATTATTATTATTACTTGTTTCATCTACTGTATGCTTATCAAACTAAGTTTCCCTGTCACAGCTGGAACAATCAAGACTTCTTTTGTTGCTTATAATAAATAAATACTCAATTGTAAGAATGTCCTTAGGGAAAGTTCATTAAAAAAGAAATGAAAATGCTGAGAAATAAATGGTTATTGTGATTGCACTTGTTTTGATATAATATGCAAAAATGTAATTTGGTTCTGTAATGTCTGGAATGCAAAGAAAAATTTAAGATGGAGAAATGGAAAAGATGTTGCATTTATTATGTTATTTCAATTATCATTTTGTTTCTGAGGGTGGGAGAATTTAGATTCAAAACACTATTTTGGAATAAAATGTGAATGTAGCTAACAGGGGAAAAGAGTGGAGTACATAAATTGGAATATTAAGTGATAAATAGATCAAATTGGGCACATCTCAAGCATTTCTTGACAGATGCTTTTTCAGATTCAATGCCTACATGCTTGGATTTTTCTTTGTTTGGTTTAAAGTCTCTATTGGCAGCATTATTCTGCAGTTTCCCAGATTATTTTGCCTTCTCCTTGTTTTGGCTCAATGACAAGTTACAATTAACCAGTCAGGGAACATTGTAATAGAGATGTGAATGGCTTGAGGTAAGTGCCTGATATCAGAAAACCATTCTCTAGGTAAAACAATTCCTTTCGGGGATTCAGGATAGAGGAATGAAAATTAACTTTGTTCTCCAGATTTAATTCCCTTTACTTGTCCTCATTCCTCAAGTTATTTTCTCTTTTATGTCTCCAATGTGGATTTACACAGTGGTTTTATTTTTCTCAAACCATCTGAATGGCAAGGAAAGATAGAAGTAAACAAAGAAAACAATTAAAACAAATAGATGGTATAAGCCAGGCATGCTAAAGAGTAGAGGAATAGCAAAGAAAGATGGCAAAGAAAAGACAAGGAGGGTCATTGAATTCGGAAGGGAGTAGGGCCACTGAAGGTGATCAAGGGTAGAAAAGGAACAGAAATTAAAACCATTGCCATTGCCACTTCCTTAAGGGCCCTAAGACTTAGCCACTTCTTCACATAACTCTTCAGACATAACCTATATTCCTTGTCATCGATTGTCCAGCTTAGGGTTATATGACCAAGTAGGTAATTCTCATTGACAGAATGATGCTATAGTTCAAAAAATTATACACACACACACATACACACACACACACACACACACACACACACACACATACACATACACACACTACAAAATGCAAGAGAACCTTGGTGAGAGGAAATTAGGATACTATGTGATTAGTGACTGGGACACAAACTCCATCAATAGTTTGCAACCTTTTTTTTTCTTTTTAATTTCCTGGACACACAATCACACAGGATGGAGGAAGAGATGTGTGGCACTTTGATTAAAAGTGATAAGGACTTAAGAGAAAAAGTTAAAATAGACCAAATAGATGTAAAACACTTCTGCTATATTTAATACTGTGTAAGACATTCAGTCTGCTTCGATTGTGGAATAGAAAAATACCATAATGTATGCATTCTCTGATCTCCGAGAAATAGCAACTTGCAGTTCAACTTACCTCAATTAGTAATAAACAGGTATCAAATGTTACAGGGCAAGAGTGGATACAGGGGCAAGAGTGGAAATATTACAGGGCAAGAAAATTGTAGAAAGAGGAAATAAATGACTCTTGACTGGCTAAAAAAGGAGAGAAGTCAAACTTATTCCAAGGGTATTTGGTTTGGATAGAGAATGTACCCCCGAATCTCATGTCAAAGACTTGGTCTCCAATACAGCAATGTCCAGAGGTGGGGCTTTAGGGATGTGATTGGATCCTGAGGGCTTTCTTTTCATTAATGGATTAATCCATTGATGGGTTATTAGGAGGTGGGGCCTAGTTGGAGGAAGTAGATCACTAGGAACATGCCCTGAAAGGTTTTTTTTGCCTCAGTCCCCTTCTCTCTCACTCTTTCTGCTTCCTCCTGCCCTGAGTTAAGCAGCTTTCCTCCATCTCACCCTTCCACCATGAAGTTCTGCCTTGCCTCCTGTCCAAAGCAATGTAGTCAGACTATCATGGACTGAAATCATGGGTAAAAATAAGTAGCCTTCCTTCCCCAGTGGTTTGTGTCAGTTATTTTGGTCACAGTGATGAAAATCTGACTAACAGAATGGACAATGAAAGAGTGAGATCATGAGAAAGCATAATAAAGGAAATGTAAGGCACATTGTTTTAAAGATTTGGATTAGTGGAGTTAATGTGAGCCTTCTCTGGAGGAACAGAGTGTGACTTATATGCAAATAAATGTTGTTTCTTAAAAATAAAGAGAGAGAAGTACCTTGGAAAGAGAGAAGTTTAAACAAAGTACTGATTCTTGGGATAAACTTAAGATCCATTAAGCATACACTGATATACCCCAAGCAAAACAATGGAAACCCTTTTTAAACTGACAAATATAGGCTGGCATGGATTTATTGTCTGCTTTGTTTGACTGGTATAGAGGGAAGAAGATACTATTTTATAGCTGATGTTGTTAAAGACCAGTTTCTCTGTTTGTATTTAAACAAATTCAAGGTAGCTAAGTCAATTATCCATTTTATATTGGA
Organism: Glis glis; assembly: GCA_004027185.1. Lineage (NCBI taxonomy): Eukaryota > Metazoa > Chordata > Mammalia > Rodentia > Gliridae > Glis > Glis glis. The sequence goes on along the minus strand of PVJS01011580.1, from coordinate 11,569 downwards.
GAAAAGATTCCAGATTTAACTATGAACATTAGCTTTGAGATTGGTGAAGCCCAGTTATCTTCATTTAATGGGACTTATGTTACATGTTCTTGGTTGGACTTCTCTTTCCTCATATTTATAAAATAAATAAGTTTCTTTTATAAGCACATGTGCAACTAGAAAAAGGAAATTTCATTTTATTTTTTGGAAAGAACTTATTTGAAAAGTCGAAGTAACCATAGTTGGTTACTTTTTTACTTACAGCATTTGCTATACAAATTCTGTGTTTTTGTTTGTTTGCACTGGTTTTTTTGGTACTGGGGATTAAACCCAGGGGTGATCTAACACTGAGCTCTACCCCCAGCCTTTTTTGAAAGAGTCTCGCTAAGTTATCCAGGCCAACCTTGAACTTGTAATTATACTATCTCAGCCTTCCAAGTACTGGGCTTGCAGGTGTGTGGCACTTCAACCAGATGCTATACAAATTCCTTAAATTTGAATCTATAGTAATATCAATATCTGCAGTGAAATTAAATCCAGTCGCTTCCTTTACCATATCCTCATGGCTTATATTCCAAGACCCTCTAGTGGATGCTGAAGCTGCAGATAGTTCCAAACTCTATATGTACTATTTTTTGGTATAGGTATATCTCATGATAAAGTTTAATTCATAAATGAGGCATAATAAAATATTAATAACAATAGCTGATAATATAATTGAAGAATGATAATAATACACTGTAATAAAATTTATGTGAATATGTCTCTCTTTTAAAAGCCCATGAGTAAATGAAGTTTTAGAAAGTAAAGCCATGAATAAGTATTGTATTTGAAATTACAAAGCAGTAGGAAATATTGCTTTTATAAGCAGAAGCTTTATAGTGGTGTTGGTGGTCTCAGGAAAGTTGGGTGTGCAATAAAACACTAAGAACTCAATAAGATATAAATTAAGGAAATATAACAAAAATGGAAAAAAGATAGTATTTAAACTTGGGGAGAGTAATTATGAAAGTTAGGGACTAGCAATAGCATTGTCAAATATTTTTGAAGGATCACTTTTGGTTGTTAATTCCCATTCCAAAGTTTCTCATCTTCATATGTGACTATTGAGTAAAATATTTTAGGTAGGACTCCTCATTTAGGCACTTAATCAAGTGTATCAATTAAATAGAACCCTCTTTGTGTATTAGAAGAACTGCATTAAAAATGCCCAGAGGTGTTGGATTATTTACTTTTTTCCACTTTATATTTAACTGGCTGGACTAAATATATTTAAGTTGGAGTTTATCATTATAAGCCAGAAGTCATTATGAACTAATTATTTTAGTTGAATTTTGAAAACACAGCTCCAATTAATCAATATGGAGAAAAACATTAAATGTTTCCCAAGTTCTTCTAAAACAGTGAAGTGGTTCTTGATTTCAAACATATTATTAGGTATGTTTGACAAGGAATGAGGACATCAGTGTCAGGACTCCATCTATTCCTCTCATCTGATTCACCAGTAAATATTAACCTGCTTTGAATGAAGATAATAGAAAGTTTAAGAAGATTCTTCTCCAACATAACACTTTACAATGAGACGTAGGATTACTATGATGTTTCCATGTCTAAGAATTCACATTTATTCAACCACAGGATCCAAAGATATTGACTTTATAACTTTTATTAAAGTTTGGCTTGGGCTGAGAGTTTCAAAATTCTTACCCTTCGACAGCTGTCTGGTGGTTTGTTTAGGACTTCGATGGGTAGTCTCAGCACAGTTCCTCCTGGACAAGTGTCAGCATTGCCTCCAAATCTCTGTCATCCTCTCCCTTAATTGGCTCCATTAACAGGTGTTCTCAGGCCAAAAGATGAGAATTCAACTGATTCATCACTTCCTAAGGCCTAATGTCAAAGATAGCATTTGGATCACACTGGGGGTGAAGCAGAAGCTGGGAAATATTAAAAGATTTCTCAGTCCATTCTGCTTTAGTTGGTAAAATGTAGTACTTTATGGAGCAATTTGAATTTGAATTCAAACCTTGATCCAAATACCAACATAAGCATGAGATCTCAGGATCCTTTAACTTTTTGTCTTCTATTTGGAGTGCTGCCAATGAGTATATTATCGTTGCAACTACTGCTTAAATAACTATTGTGTTTGTATTAAATCGAATATTACTTGATTTTCTTCTCACAAGGCCGTATCACTGTCTTTATTTTCATGTCAAATGAACTGAACTTCTAGAAACAAATTTTGTAGAGGCAGAAAGTAAACTAGTGATTACTTGGGTCTCAAGGTGGGAATGCATAAAGGGTCTTATTGGGTAATGGATATGTTCTAAAAGTTATTTATGGTGATGGTTGAATATATACACCAGAAATTATTGAACTGTAGTCAAATGGAGCACATTTATTTGTGTATTTTATATTGCCTAAATTATATATTTTTAAAAATATACTCAAAGAGCATTGTGAAAAGATAATATTTCAATTCTTAGCCTATGTGCTTCCTTATGCAGTGCAATACAACAGACTCTGAACAAACATTGAGGATCCAGCTTCCCCTTGTTTGCTGTATAATGTTGGCAATTTATGTAAACTTCTGCAGTTTTCTCAGCTATTAAATGAGGTCACTGGACTAGTTATTTATCTTATAGATTTTGTATTACTTCCAAGAGCATCTACCTCTAACTGAACCAAATGTCTATGAATTGACATAAAATGGTATAATATGAGTAAAACAACTGCAAAGCAGAAATGATTATAGAGGAAAAGAAAGACATGAAAATACTGGTCATCAGTTGATATTGTAGCTAAGGGGATTCAGTTTCTTTATTATCATTTTATTTTGAAAATATTCCAAAATGCATGCTAGTTAAAAGGAAGTAAATTTTATACTTTAAAAAATGTACCTCTGGAAAGACATTCGATGGAGGCACTTTCAGTACAGAATGATCCAGGAGAAATGTTAGAATCCTAGACATCACAACTGAAATTCTGATGCCATTCTTTCTTCACATCTGAAACAAAAAGTCCATAACTTTGTGCAAGACTTTAACATCATAGCGTAACAAATCTGAGTTTTGTTTGGTTATTTGGCTTTCTTAGTAGTTTCGTTGATGACTCCATAATTTACAAATAACCAAGAGTAGACCTAGGATATAGTTAGGTTTTTAAAATTTCTACAGAGCACACTGATCTACAACTTCACAACAGCATGAGTAGCATTTACAGGGCAAGTATATAAACAGAATTAAAGAGAGAACTACTTTTAAATTCACCATAAATATAAATACTCTCTCTTTTAAATGAATTCAGTTGAATGAAGTTATAGAAGAAATCTAAAATAAGGAATATTTTCCCTATACAAAATTATATTTAAATTAATACATTTACTTTCAATACTGTATACCTTATCATTTTCAAATAAGATTAAATTTAGATGCATTCAATTTGTATCATACATTTCAATTTTAAAATATGCCCATTGCCCACAGTGAGGCATATCTACGCAATGAATTACATGTAAGATACTGTGGTGTGGATAGGGATAGGTGTGCAGCAAAGAGGGCATCCTACATCAGGGGAAGATGAAAGAATCACTCTGAGCCTTGTGAAGGCAGCAAGAATATCATGAATAAATCTATGAGAGATCAGATATATTTGCAATAAAAATGAGTAGCTCAGATAGACACGCAGGTACCTGTATTATACGTTTGAAATTTTGGCTATACAGATATGAGTATCAGATGGTAGAAAGTGCACATATTTTGTTTAGATTTTAACATAAAACTACTTTAAGAATAGCTCTCACATATAGAATCAACCATATTATTAACTTGTGTTTAAAATAATTATATAGCAACATATATGTAAAGCATTCAGTAAATACAGTTACACATGAAATCCTTAATTGTTACTTCTGCTTTATGAATTAACAATATGAGCTATTCATATTATCAAGAAGTCTAAATAGTTTGTGATTATCAGTCCAATCTCCCATTAAAGTGAAGACCCCTGAATCTTAGGAATGGATACTTAGAACCTGCTTAAATACCTCCAAGGAAGATGAACTTGTCAATTTAAAAGAGGCCAGGCATATTTATATATATATATATATATTTTTTTTTTGCGTTACCCGGGATTGAACCCAGGGGCGTTCTACCTCTGTGCTACACCCCCGGCCCTATTTTTTTATACTTTATTTTGAAACCGGGTCTCATGAAGTTGCGGAGGGCCTCACTAGGTAGAGAGAGAGAGAGATAGGGAGAGAGAGAGAGAGAGAGAGAGAGAGCGAGCTGAGGCTGGCCGCAAACCCGGATCCTCCGGTCTCCGCCTCCCAAAGTACTGGGATTACAAGCGTGTGCCACCACGCCCGGCTTTATTTTTATATTCTTAATTTCTTAGTTAATTCTTTCCACCAAAAGTAAAATATATATTGTTATAAAGAAATTATTATATTGTTAATAGTTAAGGACAAACAGAGCAATTCTATTCATTTTTCCCCAAGTAGTAGATCCTTGAATGTTTGAAGATAGAATCTATTTTCCCAGCTACATATTTCTAGAATAATCAACATTTTCTCCTATGTAATGTTTCTTAACCATAGAATAACTATTAAAGCTGTGTTTTTGAATGTGAGGGTGTATGTAAGTGAAAGGGTGCATGTGTGTGTGTGTGTGTGTGTGTGTGTGTGTGTGTGTGTGTGTCTACAGGTAAACTAATAAAAACAAACTAAATTTTTACTCTGACAATGTATCATTTATGGTCCAAGTAAAAAACAACCCTCCACAAAATAAAGATGTATGTAAAGTTGAAAGACTAATATTTACAAAGGTATGAATAGGAAAGAGTGAAGTACCCAGAAGATAGAAATATTGAAGCATAATTTCCAACCTAAATGTCAAAGGGCAAGATTAGGGAGAAATCACTAGAACCTAAGGGTAAATAGCTGTGGGGGAAAATCTTGGAAAGATATGTACTCTTCAGAAAAAAGGCACAGTCCAACTCCAACTGTTGGGACAGACTGAACAAGTAAAAGCTCCCAATTCATGCTGTTCTCTCCCAGTGACTTACCATTGGTTAGAGTCAACCAGAATACTGAAGGCAAAAGACTCCACTGATGTTCACCTTCTGAAATTATACCAGAACATAGATATCAAGGGATATACAACCATTTATATTTTTTTGCTTTATTAATTCAGTTACATATTTCATGTTATCCAACAAGATTTGTCATGCATCTTTTTATAGCCAGTATTTATAAAATATATCTATCATTTTAGAATTAAAGTCCTCAATGTAACTCTTTATTATGATCACAGATCATAAGAAAACAAGAAGCTAATATGATTAAAAATGTGTATATAATTGTGTTTTTTCAACTACTTTTTACCAACCTCATCACCACTAGATGTAATAACTTGATGAGTAAGAACGGAAATTATCATGATGTGATGGTTAGTCAGGACTGTCAACTTAACTGGATCATGAAACAACTAAGATTATGTGACTTTGGTGTGTTGATGAGATGATTGGTGTATGTAATGGCAGATTGAAAGGGAAGTCCTGCCCTGAATGTAGGCAGCACGTTTCTGATATGCATAGGACCTGGATAAAAGAAAAAGTCATGTAAAGGCATGTGTGGTTCTTCCTGAAGAAAGCATGTCTGCTCTTGTCTGAGATATTGGTCTTCATCTCTTTGAACTGGACTTTCACCATCATTTCTTTGAAGAGTTTCCTAGCCTTTCCATCTTGGACTGGGATTGAATCAGTGGTCACTCTGATTGTGAGATCCAGCTCATGGACCACTCGACCATCTGCTGGTTCCTCCAGCTCTCCTCGTGCAAATGGCCACCTGGGACTACACTGCTTTGGACTGTAAGCTGATTTAATAAATCCCTTCTTTCTGTATACATGCTCTGTGAGTTCTGTTACTCTAGTGAACCCTGACCAATACACATGATATACATTTGGAAAGGAAAAATTGAGATAAAGCTAGGTTAACTGACTTGTCTAGAGTCAGAGAAGTGGTGAAAACATAGGTCTCATAGTCAGCTTTTCTTTGTCCAATTTAGTAAAGGCTCCTATGAAAAACTACATAGAATATAGCTGTAAATGTATGCTCAGAGAAGTATCATTTAGACAACTGGAATTTATTTATTTATTTATTTAGTTTTGCAGTACTGGGGATTGAACCCAGGGGCATTCTACTTCCGAGTTACATCCCCCAGCCCTCTTTTTATATTCTTTATTTTGAGACAGGGACTCACTAAGTTGCAGAGGGCCTCACTAAATAGCTGAGGCTGGCCGCGAACCCGGATCCTCTGGTCTTGCCTCCCAAGTACTGGGATTACAAGCGTATACCATCATGCCCAGCTACAATTGGAATTTAATAAAATTTACTTCACATTATCTCTTACATTCAATAAATTTGAGATGCTTCTAGCAATGCCTACATAACAAAGCCACATGCATGCTACTGTTATAGATTAAACAGAAGGCAACTGAGACTCAGCATCTACAACATACAAGGCTTTATGGAAAGTACTTTACACATATCACTATTATATGTAACCTCACAAAACATAATGTTTACTTTTAGATTTATTAGTTGTAGGCAGACAGTGGCTTACAGAAATGAAAAGGCTGGGCCAAAAAGTTTCTTGCTAACTTCACCAGGGCAAGCAAGTTGGGCCTTGAAGGAAGTGGCAACATCACAGAAGGCAAGGCACGTAGACATCACTATCATTTGTAAAGGTCATTTTCTTTTTGAACTCGCAGTGGTAGAAAATCTTAGAGGAACATATAGAAAATTTTGCAGCGTCTAAGACTTTATGGAAGATCAGGCACCATGGAACATGCCTGTAACTCCAAAGAGTAGGGAGATTGAGGCAAGAGGATAACACATTCAAGTTCAGCCTGGACAATTTAGTGAGATGCTTTCTCAAAAAAAAAAAAATGAATAGAGCTAGGGACATAGCTCAGTGGAAGAGCACCCCTAAGTTCAATCCCTAGTAATGCAAAAAAAAAAAAAAAGAGAAAAGTTAAGTTAAAAATAAGTCTTGATGAAAATACTGGAAAATAAGGTTAGAATGATGTGCTGAGTCCAAGCCGTGGGTTTAAATTGGTGCCAGACAGAACATTTTGGTATTTATTTTGTGGATAATTAGCGATACTGAAGTTTTTTGAGCAGAGGTATGATATGATCACAGTCAAGGTCAAAGTGTTTTACTCTGGCCAGGCATAGTGGCACATGCCTATAATTTCAGTGCTTGAGAAGCTAAGACAGGAGTACCACAGGTTCAAGGCCAGCTTCAGCAATAAGCAGATGGAGATAGGAGAGGCTTTCAGGCATCTATGACTTGGAAATTCTCAGGGTTTACTCTAAGATGCTCCTTAGTCACTTGTGTGTTCTCTTTATCTCCAAGTACCCAGTCTGAGGCTTTCCTGACCAGACACATGACTGCAATGTTTCTCATTTTCATATCTTCTAAGCTGCAGGCATACATAGTGCACTTTCTTGTCCACATCCACTCTTACTTTTCAAATTTATTTCAATTCAATATACTCAAATAAATCCCTACATACATACATACAATATGCTTTCCTTGAAGATATGCTATTTCTAGCCACCATATATCCATCATTAACCCAAGACTATAATCCAGAAATGGAGTTCTTCTGCATACCTCCCACTGTCTCACCAGGTGTATCCACTTTATCACAAAATGTTCTTAAAGTTATGCTTTTCTTAGTATACCCCACTCTTCACTATTGCCAGGACCTACATAATATTCCTCTGCCAGTCTCTGGATATTTTCTAATCTTGTACTATTGAGGTTTCATTGCCCTTCATGCAGCCTCAAATCTTTGGTGCTGCAGAAAATAAAGAATGCAACACTCAACAGAAGTAATTTATATAAAGGAGAGTTCCTTTTGCTTCCATAAAATAATGGAATTTATTTCAAACTCGGTATCTGTCCCATTGAGTAATCAGAATATGTATTGCTTGATGATTCACCTACTGGGGCAGAAGTTGTATAGTTTTAAAAATGTTCACAGAGAATTCTAACTCATCTCCTGGAGACAGAAAAATAATAGATCACAGAGAAATAATTTTTCTTCTTTCTCTTCAGTGGTGTCAAAAGCCACTTTATGTATTGTGGAAAAAGATTCTTAAAAATCTCACTAGCTGTGTGATTAATATTTAAAACTGATTTTTATCAGAAAGCCTATTTTCTCATAGCACTTAAAAGAATGGTGACAAATCTCTCTTCTGAAGATTATTGTCTGTAGTTCCCAAACCATATTTACCACAAGTGTATCTTGGGGTGGATTGGCTGAACCCATTTTAGATTCTGATAGGAAGAAAATTCTGGGACAAATAATGATTGAGTAATGTCTGATCCTATAGAAGTGGTTTTTCTCTCTTTTACACTAGAATTGTTAATTTTACCCATAATTAGTTGGGCTTTCATTATACAAGAAAAATTGAAAAAGGCTGAAAACCTCTTTTAGTATTGATCTGTAGAAGTATATTATTTAATGATATTTTGCTATGAATAGGAAATAGAAATGAATTCATAGTGATCAGTGTTCAGAATGGAAAAACTACTTAACATTTGAAGGAGAGATCCACATCTTGCATGAAATAACCTGGTATATTGTAAAGCTAAATGTCTGTCTTGTTGAATTGAGGTCTCTGAATAGGTGTCTCAGGAGCCATTTTAATTGCCAGAACCAAAACTCATAAACAGTCATTAATATAATACTTTGGGAAATATTTTTCTCTTTTCCAAAACATTGCAGCTTCTCTAGGAAAATATTTTCCATATCAGAAAAATAAATTCTAATACTGGAAGCAATTAAAAACAGAAGAGAAACAGTTATTTTTAAATCTTATTGCTCTGTATAAATTGGTGGAAAGGCAAGAGAAACTGGATGAGGGACATGTAGCATTTTTATTGTCTTTAACGTAAAAAAGAAAAGGTTGTAAGGTGTTTTACTTTAAGCAGTTGTGTTCCCTTTTCATCTTTATGATTCAAACTAAATCTAGATTTGTAAATTCCCATACATTAAAAAAGTTTATCTAAGATTTAAGCACACTTAGTGTTCAAGAGTTTTATTTTTTTATTTTTACTTATTTTTTTTTTTTTGCAGTACTGGGGATTGAACCCACGGGTGTTCTACCTCTGAGCTACACCCCCGGCCCTATTTTTTATACTTTATTTTGAAATCGGGTCTCATGAGGTTGAGGATGGGGCCTCACTAAGTAGCTGAGGCTGGCCACGAACCCAGATCCTCCAGTCTCAGCCTCCCAAGTACTGGGATTACAAGTGTGCACCACCATGCCCAGCAAGAGTTTTAAAATACTTATAAAGCTGGACATGGTGGCACAGACTGTGATCCTTGTACTTGGGAGGCTGAAACAGGAGGATTGCAGGTTTGAGGACAGCCTGGTCAATGTAGCAAGACTCTCAGAAACCTAGCAATACTCTGTTTCAAAACAAAACAAAACGAAAATTAAAAAGGGCTGGGGGTGTAGCTCAGAGGTTAGAATGCCCCTGGGTTCAATTCCCAGTACTCCCCTCCCCCAAACACAACTTTAATAGGAATGAGAACCATTCAACTATGGTGAATAAAGGATTTGGTTATTTGGTTATTTATGGTATTACACTGGTCTTTTGCAAGCTTCTACATGCACAAAACGTTCTGAGTCAGCCACATGAAGACCCATTGTGGATCTATAGTTTGGTTCAATGATTCCCAGATCAGGTTCACATAATGGGGGAGAATCAATAGAATTTTTGATAGATTAAGAGAGTCACTGAAGAGTAGCAAATGATATTAATGCATTAGAGCTGGGGCTAGAACTGCTGCTTTGAAATATGGACCTCAATGCTTCCTACAATTCCCTGTCACCAGATACAGCTCAGTCTTTCATTCAGCAAATAATGATTAGTGTCAGAGTACTGCACTGTTCCAAAAACAGAAATTACAGCTTTGAACAAAACACATAAAGTTCCTGTCTTCTCAACACTTGCATTTTGGGAAACCAATAAGCATATTGGGAAACCAATAAGCAAAATAGGAAATGCAAAATATGTTACATGGTGGCATGTACTAGGGAGAAACATAAAATTGGGAAGGAGGATGGAGAGATTGCGGGAGTGAAATACTAAACAGGGTATTCGCAGAAGTCCTCATGGTGAAGAAGAAACTTAAATAAAGACTTGAAAGAGGTGATGGAGCAAACTATGGGAACAATATGAAAGAGTTTCTTTAAAGAGACATTAGTTGTACTCAGAGTGAGACGGTATGCTGCAGGATCTCTGAACAGAGAATGGCATGATCAGACTTTGTTTCAATGCCATCCCTCTAGATATCAGATACAGTTGAGAGTAAACTCAAGAGGGGTAAGAAAAAAGCAGGATATCTAGTTTGGATGTAACCATTATGAATTCGCTTGATGGAATTTGGATAAGAGGAAGTGGCAAGGAGAAATTGGGCTGGATACATTTCTAAACCATCAGGATTTTCTGAATGATTGGATGTGGGATATAAAGAGAAAGAATGCTCTCAAGATTTTTTGATTGATTAGAAGGAAAGAGTTGCTGTGAATCCAGATAGAGTAACTATAGGAAGAACATATAAAGAGTGGCACAACAGAGGTTACAATGTCAAATTGTAAATACCTGTAAAGCTGTGAATGAAAATTTGGATACAGTGGGTTGTGGTGGTGCAAGCTTGGAAAATCTCAGTACTTGGGAGGCTAAGACAAGAGTATCTCAGGTTCACAGCCAGCCTCAGCAACTTAGTGAGACCCTGTTTCAAAATAAAATAATAAAACCATACTGGGAGTGTAAATCAGAGGTAGTATGCCCCTGGGTTCAATACCCAGTTACACACACACACACACACACACACACACACACACACACACACAGAATTTGGATACTGGTTTGGAGTTCACAGGAGAGATTGGGCAAGATATATAATTTATGCACCATATTAAATTAACAGCATCCTCCCAAAATTCAGGTTACTTCTGTAAACTCAGAATGTGACCTTATTTAGAAATTTCTTGATTATAAATACAGTTAAGATAAGGTCATAGTGGAATAGCGTTGTCTCTTAATACCATATAATGTTTGTCTTTATAAGAAAGAACACAGACACATTGAACGTCATGTGATGATGGAGGCAGAGACTGTGATGTGTTTACAAGCCAAGGAACACTAGTGATTGCCAGGGACAACAAAAGTTATGGGAAAGGCAGGGAAAGCCTTTCTCCATGAGTCCTCAGATAGAGCATGACCCCTTTCCAATGACTTAACTTTGAACTTCTAGCTTCCAGAACTGGAATATAAATTTCTATTCTTTTAAGATTATTTGGCCGGGCATGGTGGCACACGCTTGTAATCCCAGTACTTTGGGAGGCAGAGACCAGAGGATCCAGGTTCGCGGCCAGCCTCAGCTCTCTCTCTCTCTCTCTCTCTCTCTCCCTCTCTCTCTCTCTTTCTACTTAGTGAGGCCCTACGTATCTTCGTGAGACCCGGTTTCAAAATAAAGTATAAAAAATAGGGCCGGGGGAGTAGCGCGG
>PVJS01011579.1:0-45491 GCA_004027185.1 Glis glis | reverse complement strand
GGGCTTTTTTTTTTTTTTTTTTTTTGCGGTACCGGGGATTGAACGCAGGGGCGTTCTACCTCCGCGTTACGCCCCCCGGCACTATTTTTTATACTTTATTTTGAAACCGGGTCTCACGAAGTTGCGGAGGGCCTCACTAGGGGGAGACAGAGAGAGAGAGAGAGTGAGGAGAGAGAGAGAGAAAGAGAGAAAGAGAGGACGCACACGCACGCTGAGGCTGGCCACGAACCCGGATCCTTCGGTCTCCGCCTCACAAAGTACTGGGATTAAAAGCGTGCGCCACCACGCCCGGCTGGGAAGGGACTTTCTAACGAAAGTTGGGGCGCAAATTACTTTCAAGCCTGAAGGGGTGTCTGTGTCTGGCCCAAAAGGACAGCTCCTACACATGCTGACGATTAACCTACATGATGAGTACCGGCTACATCAGCAGCCTATGCCACCACCTAGAGGCATTGATTACTGGCTGCAGACTTTTCCTCAGTCTTGGGTGGAGAGTGGGGGAATGGGTTTGGCAAAGCACCGGCTGCCAATAGTAGTTGAACTCAAGGCCAGTGCCAAGCCTGTCCGGGTCCGACAATACCCAATGTCACTAGAGGCACGAAAGGGGATTATGCCCCACATTCACCGGCTATTGGACTTGGGTGTGTTGCGACCTTGCCGTTCTAGCTGAAACACTCCATTGCTGCCAGTCCGCAAGCCTAACTCAAATGATTACAGGCCTGTGCAGGACCTATGGGAAGTTAACAAAAGGGTGGAGGACATCCAACCCACAGTGCCTAATCCATATACCCTCCTCAGCTCCCTATCCCCTGAAAAACAGTGGTACATGATTCTCGATCTCCAAAATGCTTTCTTTAGTCTGCCTCTGGCCTCAAAAAGTCAAGAATTGTTTGCTTTTGAGTGGTCGGACCCCCAGAGAGGAATCAGCGGACAGCTCACATGGACGAGACTGCCGCAGGGGTTTAAGAACTCCCCCACCATCTTTGATGAGGCCTTGCATGAAGACCTTCGTGAGTATCAAGCTAAACACCCTAAAGTCACCCTTTTGCAGTATGTAGATGATCTTTTAATAGCTACCAACACAAAGGAAGAGTGCGAGGAGGGCACTGCAGGACTGCTCCAAACCCTTGGAAGCCTTGGGTACCGAGCTTCCGCCAAGAAGGCTCAAATCTGCATGATGGAGGTAATTTACTGGGGTATCAGCTCACGGGAGGACAGAGGTGGTTAACAAAGACCCGCAAAGAAACTGTCCTAAGGATACCCAGACCCCAAAGTCGAAAACAAATACGTGAGTTTCTGGGATCTGCGGGCTACTGCAGACTTTGGATTCCGGGGTTTGCGGAGCCGGCGAAACCCCTATATGCAGCTACTAGAGAAGGGCCAGCTTTTGAATTGACAGAAGAGATGGAACAGTTTTTTAGGAAAATTAAGGCTGCCCTATTGGCGGCCCCAACCTTGGGACTGCCAGACATGACGAAGCCCTTCCACTTGTTCATAGACGAAAGCAAGGGCATCGCAAAGGGAGTCTTAACCCAATACTTAGGTCCGTGGAGAAGACCAGTGGCCTATTTGTCAAAAAAATTAGATCCTGTAGCTGCTGGGTGGCCCCCTTGCCTGTGCATGATTGCAGCTACTGCTCAGATTGTAAAAGATGCCAACAAAATTACTTTGGGGAAAGAACTGTTTATAACCACCCCACATGCCATCGAAGGCACCCTTAGACAACTTCTGGACAGATGGCTTAGCAATGTCCACATAACCCACTATCAAGGACTACTACTTAACCCCTCCAGGATTATCTTACAGGCACCTGCTGCCCTAAACCCAGCCACGTTACTGCCTGATCCCAACCTGGACGAACTGTTACACGACTGCACGGACATCCTACCCCAAGTGCATGGGACCAGAGCTGATCTGACAGATCAGCCATTAAAGATGAAATCTTGGCTTTGATTGCAGCTCTCTGGCTGCCCAATAGACTGGCCATAGTCCACTGTCCTGGTCACCAGAAATCTGACACACCCGTTGCACGAGGAAATAATCTGGTCGATAAAGCGGCCAAACTTGTGGCCTTAGAAGTGAGTCATCTCCTGCCAGCATTGTTACCCGATCTGGGGGTCCCCTGTCTGCCGGATAAGCCTAGGTATACCGAAGAAAACCTTTAGTAGATTAACAAACTATCTATGGTCAGGAATTTCGACCACTGGTGCTGGACAGCTGATAAACGAATAATCCTACCTGAATTGTTAGGTGAGTCTTTCCTAAGGAAGATTCACAACTCCACTCACATGAGCATTAGAAAAATGCAAGACCTCCTACGAAATGCTAATGTAAAAATCAAAAATGCCAACTCTAAAATAGAAAATATTGTGTCTAGTTGCACAACCTGCCAACTAACTAATGCTTTTAAGAATAAAGATGTTTCAGATACAGGCACCATACTGAGAAAGAATAAAGATGTTTCAGATACAGGCACCAGAGTGAGAGGTACAAAACCAGGGGCCTAGCCAGGCGTGGTGGCACACGCTTGTAATCCCAGTACTTTGGGAGGCAGAGACCGAAGGATCCGGGTTGGTGGCCAGTTTCAGCTCTCTCTCTCTCTCTCTCTCTCTCTCTCTCTCTACCTAGTGAGGCCCTCCGCAACTTCGTGAGACCCGGTTTCAAAATAAAGTATAAAAATATAGGGCCGGGGGTGTAGCGCGGAGGTAGAACGCCCCTGGGTTCAATCCCCCTGGTACCGCAAAAAAAACAAAAAACAACAAAACAAAACAAAACAAAACAAAACAAAAAACAAACCAGGGGCCTACTGGAAGTGGACTTCATGGAGGTAAGACCCGGCAAATAACGGGTACAAATACCTTTTGATTTTTGTAGACACCTCGGGATGACCGGAAGCCTTCCCCACGAAACATGAGACAGCCCAAGTAGTAGTAAAAAAGTTACTAGAAGAGATCTTGCCTAGGTATGGGTTTCCGGCCATGATAGGAACAGATAATGGCCCAGCTTTTGCCTCTAAAGTAACGTAGGGACTGATGGAAACCTTGGGGGCCAATTGGAAATTGCATTGTGCCTACAGGCCCCAAAGTTCAGGACAGGTAGAAAGAATGAATAGAACTCTAAAGGAGACCTTATCTAAATTAACCATAGAGACTGGCGGGGACTGGGTGGCTCTCCTTCCTATTGCACTCTTTTGAGTGCGCAATTCTCCTTATAAAATGGGGCTGACCCCCTTTGAAATCATGTATGGGACATCTCCATCTATAATCTCTAATATTAAAACTGAATTAATAACTGTAAATAATGATAAAGGAATCTTACAGGCATTGGAAGCCATACAACAGGTCCATGGAAAAGTGTGGCCAAGGTTAAGGGAAATTTATGAAACTGGTCCTCCCCCTGACCCCCATCCTTACAGGCCTGGTGACTGGGTGCTAGCGAAGAGACAACGACGAGAAACCCTTGAGCCACGATGGAAGGGACCCTACGTGGTGATTCTGACGACACCCACCACTCTCAAGGTCGACGGAATTGCATCCTGGGTCCATCATACTCACGTCCAACAGGCCGTCCGTTCGCCCAGCGACTTCCCCGCCGGTGAGAACCAGCTGATATGGACAGCTTCCAGACACCACAACAGTCCTCTGAAGATCACGCTCCACAGAAGAAAACCAGATATCAACCATCCTGGTGGCTCGTCAGTTTCATCTTCTGGTGGTGTTTGCCAGCCTGTGAAGGTTCGAACCCACACCAGCCACTAAATTTAACCTGGCAAGTAACCGATGCCAGGACGGGAGAGGTGCTTTACTCGACCTCCAAGATCACCCCTCAGTACCTAGTTTCCCGATCTATACTTCACTATAGAGGACTTAATGGACTATGTCCCTTGGGATGGAAACAGTTACCATAGGTCTCCCCTCGATAAACGCGGTTTCTACATATGCCCTGGACATATAAGAGGGAAAGGCCATTTAAACAAATGTGGGGGGGCTAATTGGTACTATTGTAAATCCTGGGACTGTGTTTCCACTGGTAACATCTGGTGGACTCCCCCTTACAAGGGAGATCTAATACAAGTAAGCAGCATAGCTGAGTCAATATGTGTACAAACTGGGAAGTGCGTTAGGGTGTGCATCCAATTTACAGAGAAGGGCAAAAGGGACCAACGGTGGCAAAGCTCAGAAATGGTGTGGGGGGACTCCAGTGTATACTACAAAATTACCTTACCCCTGCCGGGGGGGGGGGCTCTGTTTTCAATCCGCCTGATGGCTGACATGCCCAAAATTAGTATAGGGCCAAATAAAGTGATCACGCAAAAGGTCCAGCCTATTCGGCCTATTCTCCCTCCCACTCAACTCCCCCCATCTGGCCCTGGGAACATGATGAGTACATCAGCCTCAGACTCAGGACCCACAGATTTTGAGTCTGTGCCAGAATCCATCGATGATGTTGACCCTTTACTAGTGCTCATAGAACGGTCGTTTCAGGTCCTTAACGCCACCCTGCCCGAGAGGACACAATCCTGCTGGTTATGCTATGATACAGCGCCTCCTTACTATGAAGGCATAGTGGTGATGGGCAACTTCTCAGTTGAAATGTCAAATTCTCAGTGCAAATGGACTTCTGAGGCCTCTTTGACTTTACAGTCAGTGTTCGGACGGGGGCAATGTGTGGGACAAGTTCCTCACAGTCACCAGCACATGTGTAATCAGACTTCTGCAGAACTACAAGAAGACAAGTATTTAATTCCACCCCCAGACAACTGGTGGGCTTGTTCCACAGGATTAACTCCCTGTGTCCAAACCTCTGTCCTGAGATCCACCGGGGGATATTGTATATTAGTACAGTTAGTCCCCAAAATAATATACCATTCAGAAGAAGAGGTGTTCAGGCTACTTGAAAGAACACCAGCCCGTTTTAAAAGAGAGCCAATAACCACTCTGACCCTAAGTGTATTATTGGGACGGGGCCTGGCTGGAACGGGCACAGGAATAGCTTCACTAGCTACTCAGAGCCAGTATTACTCCAACCTCAGGGCGGCCATTAAAGTAGACATAGAAAGATTAGAAAAGTCAATTTCATATCTCCAAGAATCCCTATCATCTTTGGCAGAAGTTGTTCTACAAAACAGACGTGCCCTTGACCTAGTCTTTCTACAACAAGGAGGTATGTGCGCCGCTCTGGGTGAAGAATGTTGTTTCTGTGTAGACCACTCTGGTGTTGTACGGGACTGTGACAGGTAGGCCTATAGGGCCCGATAATCTAGTTCGCAAGGACCAATCCTCCAAGCCTACCCAGATAGCCTCAGGATACAGGTGATGCCCACTGCTAAGGACCCACATGCCAGGGGGGCCCACTTGCAGACTACTATGTGGTGTGCCCTGTATCTCTGGATGAGCTGGCAGGTGAAGCACTTTTTGTGGTGAAGCAAGTCTGGAAATACTGGAATAAGTGTCTACTTAATGCACAGACACCAGTGCATGCCTATAAAGATCACAACCAGGGGAAAATGCCCCACCAAACAAAATAAAGCATCTATATTAACCAACTTTAAAGAAATAGATTTGCCAGGCGTGGTGGCGCACACTTGTAATCCCAGTACTTTGGGAGGCGGAGACCGGAGGATCCGGGTTCGAGGCCAGCCTCAGCTCGCACGTGTTCTCTCTCTCTCTCTCTCTCTCTCTCTCTCTTCCTGTCTCTCTCTCTCTACTTAGTGAGGCCCTCCGCAACTTCATGAGACCCGGTTTCAAAATAAAGTGTAAAAATAGGACCGGGGGTGTAGCGCGGAGGTAGAACGCCCCTGGGTTCAATCCCCAGTACTGCAAAAAAAAAAAAAGAAAAAAAATAGAGATTTATGAACTGCCTGACAAGTAAAATGAGTTCAATGAACAAGAGAATATAGATAGATAATAGAATCAAGAAACCAATGCATGAGCAAAATACAAAGTACAACAAATAGCCAATTTCTGGAAATGAACACTGACTAACTGGACATGGTGCATTCCTGTAATCCTATCTATTTGGGAAGCTGAGGCAGGAGGGTTACAGGTTTGCCAGGGGTGTTCAACCTCTGAACAGTATCCCCAGCCCTATTTTTATTTTTTGTCTTGAAATTGGGTCTTGCTAGATTGCCGCGTCTCACTACTTGCTGAGGCTATTCTCTAACCTGTGATCCTCCTGTCTCAACCTCCCAAGTACTAGGATTACTGTGTGTGTGTGTGTATGGTATTGGGGATTGAACCCCAGGGGCATTCTACCTCCAAGCTACACCCCCAACTTTTTTTTTAAAACAGTTTCATCAGGTTGATTAGTCTCACTACTTGAGGCGGTCCTCAAACCTGCAATCTTATTTTTGTGTGTGGTACTGGGGATTGAGCCCAGGAGCATTCCACCTCCATGCTACACCCCTAGCCTCATTTTATTTTTATTTTTGAAACAGGATCTGACTAAGTTGATGAGAGTCTCACTACTTGCTGAGGCCATTCTCAAACCCGCCATCCTCCTGTCTCCCAAGTACTGGGATTACAGGCATGCACCAACACACTCAGCTTCAGAAACTTTTTAAAACCATCCTTCCGTGCTGCTGCTAGAAGACCTGCTGGTTAACAGGTTTGTTTTTAAGTGGCCTTTAAAACATGACCAATTCCAGAGCATTGAATATGTTCCAATAAGTTCTGAAGCTAGTGCTCTGCTGAAGGCAGAATAGCATAATCAAAAGTTCTGGCTTTGTCTGTAGCTGCAAGACCATAGGCATGCTTTTTTTTTTTTTATAGTGGGGATTGAACCTAGGGGCATTCTACCTCTGAGCTACACCCCCAACCCTATTTTATTTTTATTTGGAAACGGTCTCGCTAGGTTGAGACTGTCCTCAAATCTGCGATCCTCCTGTCTCAGCCTCCCATGTACTAGGAAAACGTGCACCATGATGCCTAGCAGGCATGCTTAACTTCTTTTTGTCCCCCCTGGGTCTGGAGATCAAATCCAAGGCCTTGCACATGCTAGGCACACACAACTTCTAAACTGTATCTCCCTTACCCCAGTCTTTTTTGTTGTTGTTGTGATATAAAAAACAAAGGGGTGCTTTAGCACTGAGTCACATCCCAAGTTCTTTGTATTGTCCTCCCTGGTCCAATTCCAGCAAGCCTTAAGGGAATATGGACTACACATTAAGCCTTCAGAAAATAACCTCACCTTTATACCCCAGGCGCTGAAGCCCTAGTTAAAGTCTGGAAAGGTGGGTCACTCACATCTCAGTTACATCCAGTATGGCAAGGACCTTATCCTGTGCTTTTGTCTTCTCCCACTGCAATTAAGGCCCCAGGAATTTCCAGTCTAAAACCCTGGACACCTCCCCCTGCCAATACCACAGAGCCTATTGCTCACCCTGACACAGATAACTAGTCCTATTTCCAGCAACTGGAAGACCTCAAGTTTCTTTTCAAAAGACAAAAGCTGAACAAGTAACATCTTTTCTATGGGATCAAAAGCCTCTGGTGTCATTCTTTTAGTTTGGGGTGTTTTAATTCTCACCTTTCTGATACTGTGTCAACTCCCTGAAGAACTAGATTATTTCTCTTGCCCACAATAACCTGTTAGCCCACTGGTTGCTAACCTTTTTTGGACCCAGTACACAGGATCATTATTTATTCCATTCTCCGGAGGCTCAGCCTTCTCTCTCCAGTTAAACTCTCCATCACTCTATTTCAAAACCTTAATTGGGGTTTAATCCTCTAGGGGGATTTTTCACATTTTTCAGGGAACCTCAAAATACAAATCCTCCACCCCTAAACCCTCTTCAACCCTGAGGACTGCCATCTACCCAAAGTTACTCTTCCAAACACAAATCTGCTCATATTCCCTCCAATACATAATACAGTTCATCATCCATATCTTTCCACTATTGAAGAAGCCTTAAATCCTCTCACAGCTCATCCCAATACCTCCTATGATGGTTGCTGGATCTGTAAAATGTCAACCCTAACACGCTATCCCTTTTTCACCCACTATCTCTCCAAGATTATTCACTCATAACTATGGATGGGATCCCACTGACTCATTATGGGAATGGCATGAAGTAAATGTCTTCCAAAAACTTCCCCACACCTCACTAATGATTCAGTGGCCCATATTTAATTGGGCTAAGCTGATAGGAGAATCCCAAATCTGCTTTCATTTTAGTTCCTGTTAATACAATATTACTTTGACTCTGCCATCTCAAGCCACATACAGATTTCCCAAATGAATGTGTCATCACTTGGAATTAGGCAAGACTGATAGAAAAAAATGCCTAGGCCAAAGAGATGAAAGCCCGCCTTCAGCCCAGGGCAGATCCTGCCAAATGTTGTATAGCAGAACTTTTTTTTGGGGGGGTAACGGGTTGAACCAAGGGTCATATTCTACCCCCAAGGTACACCCCAGCCCCCTTTTTTTTTTTGTGGTACCGGGGATTGAACGCAGGGGTGTTCTACCTCCGCGCTACGCCCCCGGCCCTATTTTTTATGCTTTATTTTGAGATCGGGTCTCACGAAGTTGCGGAGGGCCTCACTAAGGAGAGAGAGAGAGAGAGAGAGAGAGACAGGGAGAGAGAGAGTGAGAGCCAAGGCTGGCCGCGAACCCGGATCCTCTGGTCTCCCCAAAGTACTGGGATTACAAGCATGCGCCACCACGCCCGGCCCCCCCCAGCCCCTTTTTTATTTTTGTTTTGAAACAAGGTCTGGCTAGGTTGCTGAGACTTGAGGAGGCTGTTCTTGAACCTGAGATTTTCCTGTTTCAGCCTCCCAAGTACTGAGGTTACAGGCATGTACCACCATGCCCCGCAGCAGAGCTCCTTAACTGTTCCATTATGTATTGTGGCCTTTTCGGACCCCTAGCTGAAGTTTGCTGGGACCCATAACTCTTCTTGTGGGCCTACAACTCCACCTAAGACTTACTCTTTCTCAGTCCCTTAGCCACCTCAACACTGGCCACTATCTTCCTAGCAGTTGTAGGAAGTAACCCCCATCTTAATTATCATCCCCCGCTCACCTCCTGAAAATAATGTCCTCTGCTTACGTGTAAACTGGCCTGGTTGGTACCTGCACACTGGTATTAGTAACCCCACCTTCATCCCTCTCTACCGATCCTGTCCCCATTCCCATTGTATCTAGGTCTCCAGTCAGGTTAAAATGGGCAGAACCTATTTCTTTTTTCTTTTGTGTGGTATTGGCGATTGAATCCAAGGGTGTTCTTCCTTTGAGCTATACCCCTAGCCATATTTTATGATTTTGAAACAAGTTCTCCCCTAAATTACTCCACTCTGGCCTGGAACCTGCGATCCTCCTGTCAACCTCCCGAGTACTGGGATTACAGGCATGCATCCCAGTAACTAAAGCCAGTTATAAACCCACACTATTGCCTCTACCCCAGGTCTCTAGACGCCTTGTTGGGAGACTGCTTTTGCCACAAAAGCCAGGGACCCCCAGCCACAATCTGACAATTGAAAGCTGCAGCCAGGTCAGGCCTCCTTTATCTGAAAGCAGTACCTAGAGTTCCAGATGGGTCTAATTTTGTGTCTGTGTGTGTGTACTGGGGTTGAACCCAGAGGCATTCTACCTTCGAGCTACACCCCAGCCCTATTATTTATTTATTTATTTATTCTATGGTACTGGGGATTGAACCCAGGAGGGGTCTACCTCCAACCTACATCCCAGCCCTATTTTTTTATTTATTTTGACACGGTCTCACTAAGTAGCTTAGGCTGGCCAGGAACCTGGGATCCTCCTGTCTAAACCTCCCAAGTACTGGGATTACAAGCGTGCACCACCACGCCTGGCCTATTTTTATTTTGAAGCAGGGTCTCACTAGGTTGATGTGAGTCTCACTACTTGCTAAGGCTGTCCTCAAACCAGTGATTCTCCTGTCTCAGCCTTCCAGGTACTTGGATTACAAGTGTGCACCACCATGCCCGGCCAGACGGGTCTAGAACCAGTATCAGTCCAAAGCATGTTTTGCCTTCAGCCAAGTTTAACAAATGTGGTCTTTTGGAGAGAAGGTGTTGTCTCCCACACCTTGATCCTCCTGCAAGGAACCCCTGAGATTAAAAGACAGCCAAATTTATAGGTATGTGTTCCCTGTGTGGTCCCATTTTTTGGCGCTTCATACCATTCCTCTGCAGAAGTTAGGTTTATGCCAGGGACGCCCGAGAATCGCTAATAACACATATCCTGCTTAAAACTTTGTACTATTTAGGGCCGGGGGTGGTGGCACACGCTCAAAATCCCAAGTACTTTGGGAGGCAGAGACCGGAGGATCCAGGTTGGAGGCCAGCCTCAGCTCTCTCTCTCTCTCTCTCTCACTCTCCCTCTCTCTCTCTCTCTCTCTCTCTCTACTTAGTGAGGTCCTCCACAACTTCGTGAGACCCGGTTTCAAAATAAAGTATAAAAAAATAGGGCCGGGGGTGTAGCGCGGAAGTAGAACGCCCCTGAGTTCAATCCCCGGTACCACAAAAAAAAAAACTTTGTACTATTTAGGGATTGCCTAAAAAGATTTATCGGGAGTGGGATTCGAACGCGTAAACTGAAGTTCTTCCTTCATTTCCCGCCCCAAAAGGGTGGAGGCGAGGGGTACTCCAGGGTTGAAGAATAACGACCACTTCCGAGGGCGCGAGCCTGTGCGCGGGGCGGGGGAGGGGCCCGCAGAGGGAACAAGTTCTCGCGAGAACGGGCTAGCTCTTGGGCTGCAGCCGCTGCCGCCACCTCTTCCCAGCGCCGTTGCTGCGGGGGATTGTGGGAGCCTCCGCGTCCCGCTCGCTGGGAGAGAGGTACCTCTCCTTTTCCCTCTCCCTTTCCTTAAGGTAGGCGTGAAGCGGGTAAGAGTCGGGGTGGCGTGGCCAGGGTCTCTCCGCGTCCGCCGGGAGGGGGCAGCGACAGCGACTAAGGCCGCGGGGAGCCGGCGGCGCGCCTTTCTTGCTCGCTCCCGCTCGCCGGCTCTGCCTCCCTCCGCGCTGCGTATGTGAGCCGCCTGATCGGCGGCCGCCATGTTAGGAGCGCAGTGGCGGCGCAACCAGTCTCCTCGTGCGGCGGAGGTGAGCGGTCCCCGAGGTAGACGCGCGGCCGGCCCAGGACTCGGGGTGCCGCGGGAGAGTCAGGGGTCCCGAGGTCTGCTGACGGGCCGAGCTCCCGGCGCCCGGGGCTCGCAGTGGGCGGGGGCGGGCCGGAGCCCGTTACACGCGGGCCGCCGCGCTGAGGGGAAGGGAGGAGCGTTGGAGGCCTGAGGGACCAACTGCCCGCTGGGGGCCTGCCGTTCGGGGACGATGTTAAGACAGCGAAGTCCTTGGGTAGCTCCTGCCCCGGATAGTGCGTTTGCCTTTTTTCCTCTGGAAATGTGCCCCAAAATGGAGGGTTTAGCAGGCTGAAAAGCTTAGCTGTTTTAAGCGTTTCTTTCTTTGCCTGGTGTCGTAACCTTTGCGCCGTTCCTCGCCCGTCAGTTCATAGCGTCCCCCTAATACTCCCCGGTCCCCCGCCCACACACGCGCGCGATTTTAGCCAGACAATCTGGAACAATTCCTCCCCACCCCCCATCGCGTAAAAATGGCCGAAAAATGAAACGTTAACGCTTGTTTTTCGTGTTGCGTCGTGGATAAAGCCTTCTGCAGTACGCTGCGGGCAGCCGATTTGCTCTGGTGTAGTCAGTCACCTCACATTCCTTTTCTCTTCACAATACGGTTAGTCCAGGTTCCTCTGGAGAGGATTGTGTGTTGTGGGACCTTCCGGTTTGCAGACAAAGGGTTTGGAGTACCGTAGTGTAGTCGCCTCATCGTTGTTCTTTCCATTGCTAGTCCTGTGCCATGTTCTGTGTTACACTTTTACCATGGATGAGTATCCCTTAGGTGTTTATCCCGGCTCTGTCTTCTGGAATAGCCTCTTCTGTGGAATATTCCTATTGGATCAGTTACAGGTTTTCAGCTAGACATTTCTAGAACGGTTAGAATGGTGGTTCTGAAATGTCTGGTCTTTTCTAGCTCGCTGAAATAATGTGAGATTTTGGTTTCGTAGGTGGTAGTCATAGGGTGTTTGTATTGGTAAAGCTTGGGTAAAAATTTTTAAATAATCGGTTTTAAATTTCCTCCAAGGAAATTTAATCATTTGACTATGTGGACAAAGATTATATTTTGGGCTTTTTCATAATAAAATTACCCTTAAAAAGCTTATTTTACGGCTAAGCCATCTACGCAGTCTGTCGACACACTTTTGTGGGGGGGGGTACTGGGGATTGAACCCAGGGGCGCTTTGCCTCCGAGCTACACCCCAGCTCTATTTTTCATTTTGAAAC
This sequence comes from Glis glis, assembly GCA_004027185.1. Taxonomy (NCBI): domain Eukaryota; kingdom Metazoa; phylum Chordata; class Mammalia; order Rodentia; family Gliridae; genus Glis; species Glis glis. The sequence goes on along the minus strand of PVJS01011579.1, from coordinate 33,185 downwards.
AGGGTTTAGGTAAGTTGATGAGGACCTCGCTAAATTGATGAGGCTGGCCTCGAATCTGCGATCCTCCTCAGCCTCCCAAGTACTGGGATTACAGGCGTGCCACCACCATGCTTGGCTAATATAATTTTTTAATATTAGTATTGTCTTAGAAATCAAGGTAGAAGAGGCTTTTTTGTTTCAAAAATGCTCTGACAGTACCTTTTGCTCTTAAGTAGAATGTTTTTGCAAACTCGAATTAAATCCCATCAAAATACTACTCGAGGATTATTAGTTGGTTATATAAGATTTGAAAAAGATCCAGGTGCAGTCCCAGCGACTCAGGCAGAGGCAGGAGGATTGTTTGAGAACACCCTGGGTAACCTATGGAGAACCTGTCTCAAGGTGGGAGGGGGAGGAATGACCTGTAGACTACTTGGTTAGATCTTATATATCGCAAAAAAAACTTTTATTTTAATTAAAATCAGGTCCTTAGCTGGGCGTGGTGGCGCACGCTTGTAATCCCAGTACTTGGGAGGCTGAGATGGGAGGATCGCAGGTTCGTGGCCAGCCTCAGCTACTTAGTGAGGCCCTCCGCAAATTAGTGAGGCCCTGTTTCTAAATAAAGAATAAAAAATAGGGCTGAGGGTATAGCTCAGAGGCAGCATGCCCCTGGGTTCAATCCCCAGCACCACCAAAAAAAAAAAACCTACCTTCTGTCTCAGCCACCACACCTGGCTTTAAAATTACATTTGTTGGCACTTAACATTATATGCTTAGTTTATACAGAGAGGAAGTTTTCACTTTGCATATATTCCTCTTTGTGTACAGCTTTTATATAGCATTTTTAATTAATTTGGAAGGATTTAACCATTTTTCATGTACGCATTTATATTAAGGGAATCTAGGTTCTAATTTTCTTGCTAATATTATTAAGCCAAGTAATATTACAAGTCAGTTAGTGATAACTAAAATTTTAAACTGGGTGTGGTGGTGCATCCCTATAATCCCAGTACTTGAGAGGGTGAGACAGGAGGATCACAGGTTCAAGGCCAGCCTCAGCAACTTAAACCTTGTTTGGGGGGTGCATAGTTCTGAGGTAGAATGCCCCTGGGCTCAATCCCCAGTACCAAAAAGACAAAAAGATTGGTGTACATAAATGTTATTAGCAGTTAATGAAATGTGTTAAAAATCTGCATAATCCCAGTACTTGGGGGACTGAGTCAAGAGGATCAGTTTCAAGACCAGCCTCAGCAACCTAGCAAGACCCTGTTTCTGAACAAAAAATAAAAAGGGCTGGGTGTGTAGCTGGAGGGTACATTACTACCAAAAGAAAATTGAAGAAAAAAAACATTAAGGCTGGGGATGTAACTCAGGGATCTTGCATGGCAAGTAGGAGCGAGGTGCTGGGTTCAATCCCCAGCACAACAAAAAGAAAGAAAAATTAAAAACAAATTGCAGTTTTAAATCTAAAAGATTTATCTTTCAGGGATCTTCTAATTTTATTGTGGGAATTGAAATCTATACAGCTACTTAAAACAGTGTTTTAGGAGGAGAGTAATGGGAAAATGACTATGGTATACAGTATAAACTGGAAAGGAAAACAATAAAAACTGCTGGTGTCAAATTTGGATATTTATTTTGGTGGTACTGGGGGTAGAACCCAGGGTCTCCTGTATGCTGAGCATGCACTCTACAACTGAGCTACACCTCTCCCCACATCTTTTTATTGGTTGATTTTTGTGGTACTGGGAATTGAACCCTGAGGGGTTCTTCTACTGAACTATATCCCCAGTCCTATTTTATCTTTATTTTGAAACACGGTCTCACCAAGTTGCCCATGTTGGCATTAAACCTGTGGTCCTCCTGTCTCAGTCTCCCAAGTAGCTGGTATTACAGGTTTGTGCCACTGTGCCAGTTTGTTTTATTTTGTAAAGGAGTGTGTGAAAAAGCATAAAAATAGAGATACACCCAAAAATTTTGTTACCTCCGGATATTGGCTTTTCAGGTGATTTGTATTTCCTTAATGTTTTTCTGAAATTTCCAGAAGAAATTACGTTTACTTTTGTAATAAGGAAAAAATGGGAGTTTTATAAATGCTAGAACTGCTTAACATACCAGAATCTTGTGTGTATATTTTAGCATTTCATGTAATTTTTTTTACTTTTTTTTTGAGGTATTGGGGATTTAATCCAGGGGCATTCTACCTCCGAGCTACACCCCCAGCCCTATTTTTTTTATTCTTTATTTTGAAATAGGGTCTCACAAAGTTGCGGAGGGCCTCACTAAGTAGCTGAGGCTGGCAGTGAACCTGGATCCTCTGGTCTCAGCTTCCCAAGTACTGGGATTACAAGTGTGCGCCACCACGCCTGGCTATTTCATGTATTTTTAAAAGTTGAGAGAGACACGAACTATCTTTTTTGTGTGTGCATGTGGTACTAGGGATGGAATCCAGGGGTGGTCTACCTCTGAGATACACCCACAGCCCTATTTTATTTATTTATTTGGAAACTGAGTTTTGAAGGGCCTCACTGAGTTTTGAAGGGCCTCACTAAATTGCTGAGGCTGGTCTGAAACCTGTGATCCTCTTGTCTCAGCCTCCCAAGTACTGGGATTTCAAGCATGCGCCACCATGCCCAGCTTAGTTTCATAACTTTTGGAAACTGATTTGAGTAAGGAACCAAGCAAGGATCACATCTGCACTGGCTGACATATCCTCCAAGACTCTCTATTTTATTTATTTTTTGTGGTACTGGGGATTGAACCCAGTGGCATTCTACCTCAGAGTTATACCCCCAGCCCTACTTTATTTGTCTTTTTTGAAACCTGAAGAGCAGAGTATTCAGAAGTTTCACAAACTAGCCGGGCATGGTGGCGTGCCTGATTAGACCAGGAATTGGATAATGGTTTGTTAGATGTTCTTAGCACACCTTTTGGAGAGTGTTTTTTCCTTTTTCTTACATACCTTCTCTAGTATTATAACAAAACTGTATAGGTTCTAAAGGGATGACTGACTTCACATGGGATGGACAATGCTAGGCTTGTTGGGTGGTGTGAACAGTTACAGGCTGGGAATGTAGTTTTACTGTATGTGAATATACACACACACATATCTCCATACATATACATGGTTTTTCCAAGGCTAACAGTCCAGGAAATAAAGTGCTGTGATTCATAATTCTTAGTTGTGTAGTAGGCCCTTTTTATTGGATCATTACGATCAAGGGCTCTAAAAATCTTCATGAAAAAAGGCTTATATGTAGAAAAATTTAGTGAATAATTAAGAGTAGAGAGAAAATGAGCTTATGGATTGATAAAATTTTACATACGTATCCTTTAAGGGGTTTTTATTCGTGATTTTAAAAATTGAGTATAATGTATTTTAATGTATTAAGCCTTTTTCTATTGTAAACTTCATAATACAATGGAAGTTATATGATAAAATGCTATACTATCTTTCCTGAACTGGAGGTAATTTATTATTGTGACAGGACTATGTGGATGGAGTGCAGAATGCCTCTAATTCATTGTATCTTTTGTATAATTTTCAGTTGTATGTCAAGCCCTAGTATTCTTTATAGATAAAGCTCAAGGCTCTTTGGAAGTAAACAAGATCTGCATGAGTAGTAACAAAAACTTGTTTAAAACACTTTTAAAGCAGGGGGGCACTGTGGCACAGGCTTGTAATCCCAGTACTTGGGAGGCTGAGACAGGAGAATAGCAGGTTTGATGCCAGCCTCAGCAAGTTAGTGAGAACCTGTTTCAAAACAAAAAATTAAGCCCAGCGTGGTGGTGCACGCATGTAATCCCAGTACTTGGGAGGCTGAGACAGGAGGATCTGGGTTCATGGCCAGCCTCAGCTACTTAGTGAAGCCCTCCACATCTTAGTGAGACCCTGTTTCAAAATAAAGAATAAAAAAAATTAGGGCTGGGGGTGTAACTCGGAGGTAGAATGCCCCTGGGTTCAATCCCTGCTACTGCCAAAAATTAAAATAAAATATAAAAATAGAATAGGACTGGGGGTGTAGCTCGGAGGTAGAATGCCCCCGGGCTTAATCCCTAGTACCACACTAAAATAAAATACTTGCCTTTTTCTGTGAAACTCTTTAAAAATGGAATATTTGGCATTCTCTTTCATTTGGTTCCTAATAATGTGTTGTTATTACTACCAGTTTAAAGCAGGAAAGCAGGATGGTTCTTTGTAGATGTTGCTGCTGGATTAGAAGAGCAAAAAGAAAAGAACAATGCCAGTAACACAGTACTGGGTGACGGTATATGCAGCAAGTATAGGAAGTAGTCATTTAGTTAGTATGATGGTCTGACTAGGAGTAGGATCTGTGATTTGCAGTATCACTTGTTTTCACTTCATGAGGATACGTAACTTTCATTTTTTCAAAATGATTTTTTCTCCTACTTTGTGGGGATTATCAGTATATTAAACACCCCCTTTTCATACAGTCACAGTAGAGGAACTTTATACCATATATGAAAATGTAAAATCAAACATTTATCACAGTTCTTGGGAGGTTGAGACAGGATTCGCAGGTTTGAGGCCAGCCTCAGCAACTAGGAAGAAGACCCTGTTTCAAAATATAAAAGGGCTAGGCGTGTAGCTCAGAGGTAGAACTTCCCTGAGTTCAACTCCCAGTTCCAAAAAAAAAGAAAAAGTTAAGCATTTGAGCACGTAACTTACAAAGTAGTTGAGGGAGAAACAATATTATTAAAGAAATACAAATGACTAGCTAGGCCTTTTGGCCCAAGCCTGTAATCCCAGTATTTGGGAGACTGAGACAGGAAGATCACAGGCTCAAGACCAGCCTTAACAACCTAGCAGGACCGTGGTTTTTTGTTTGTTTTTTGTCTCATGGGGGATTGAACCCAGGGGCATTCTACCTCCAAGCTACACCCCCAGCCCTATTTTTTATTCTTTTTTTTTTATTTTTTGTGGCCCCTGGGATTGAACCCAGGGGCGTTCTACCTCCACGCTACACCCCCGGCCCTATTTTTTATACTTTATTTTGAAACCCGGTCTCACGAAGTTGCGGAGGGCCTCACTAAGTAGAGAGACAGACAGAGAGAGAGAGAGCTGAGGGTGGCCGCGAACCCAGATCCTACGGTCTCCGTCTCCCAAAGTACTGGGATTACAAGCGTGCACCACCACGCCCGGCTATTCTTTGTTTTGAAACAGGGTCTCACTAAGTTGCGGAGGGCCTCACTAAGAAACTGAGACTAGCTGCGAATCCAGATCTTCGGGTCTCAGCCTCCCAAGTTCTGTGATTACAAGCGTGCGCCACCACGCCTGGCAAGACCCTGTTTTAAAATTAGAATAAAGCCGGGCGTGAAGACGCATGCTTCTAATCCCAGTACTTGGGAGGCTGAGGCAAGAGGATTGCAGCTTTGAGGCCAGCCTCTGCAACTAAGACCCTGTTTAAAAATAATAAAAAATAAAATAGGGCTGGAGGTGTAGCTTAGAGGTAGAACACCCTTGGATTTAATCCCCAGTACCACAATAAATAGACAAATATATTAAATAAAAATAAATCAGGGCTGAGAGTGTACCTCAGAGGTAGAATGCCCCTGGATTCAATCTCCAGTACCACAAAGAAAAAAATATATACAAACAGACTGCAGGTGTAGCTCAGTGGTAGAGCGTTTGCCTAGGGTACACAAAGCTCTGGGTTTCATCCCTAGCAGTGAAAATAAAAAAATAAACATTTGTACTTAAAATATGTGTGAGAAGAAATAGAACCAGTTTTGTATTATATACTTTTAGCTGGGGCTCGAGACCAGGGCCTTTCACTTCCTAGGCAAGCACTCTTGATCTGTGCTACACCCTAGTACCAATTTTAGTCCTTTGTTCAGGTCATAGTATTTTAGAAAGCATCCTGGAGGGGTGAGTTTTGTACTTAAGTACCAGAAGACACCAAGAAACATTCAAAGCAGTTGGACGAAGTGGCACAGGCATTTTAAACTTAGCAGAACCCTATCTCAAAAAGAGCTAGCTAGGGATGTAACTCAGTGGTAGAGCACCCCTGGGTTCAGTGCCCAGTATAAAATAAAGAAAAGGCGGTGGGGAAGAATATATATTCTAAGCAGTATTCTTGATATATTCTAAGCAGTATTCTTGATAATGGGAAGAAATTAAAAACAGCTTAAATATTTATTATCTCCAAAATATCTGCATATGTTCAGAATATGTGCATACTTAATGGTATCTCTCTTGTGGTGGAAGTATAGGTTTGACTCGTATAAAAAGCAAATAAAAGTTGGGCGTGGTAGTGCATGCCTGTAATCCTAGTACTTGGGAGGCTGAGACAGGAGGATTGCAGGTTGAAGGCCAGACTCAGCAAGTAGTGAGACTCATCATCCTAGCGAGATACTCTTTTTTTTTTTTTTTTTTTTTTTTTTTTTGCGGTACTAGGGATTGAACCCAGGGGCATTCTACCTCCGAGCTACACCCCCAGCCCTATTTTTTTATACTTTATTTTGAAACAGGGTCTCACTAAGTTGCGGAGGGCCTCACTAAGTAGCTGAGGCTGGCCACGAACCCGGATCCTCCAGTCTCAGCCTCCCAAGTACTGGGATTACAAGCGTGCGCCACCACGCCCGGCGCGAGATACTCTTTCAAAATAAAAAATAAAATAGGGCTAAGAGGTAGAATGCCCCTGGGTTCAATCCCCAGCACCACAAAAAGTATAAAGCAAGCCTGGCCTGGCGTGGTTTATATATAATCCCAGTACTTGGGAGGCTGAGGCAGGAGGATTGCAGGTTTGTGGCCAGCCCCAGCAATTTAATGAGGCCCTCCTCAATTTAGTGGGACCCTGTTTCAAAATAAAATAATAAAATAGGCTGGGGGTGTAGCTCAGAGGTAGAATGCCCCTGGGTTCAATCCCCAGCCCCCCCCCCCAGCAAATAAACCTGGTTGTGCATGCCTGTAATCCCAATACTTGGGAGGGTGAGACAGGAGAATCACAGGTTCAAGACCAGCCTCAGCAACCTAGCAAGATCCTATTTCAAAAAATTAAAAGGGCTGGGGTGTATCTCTGAGGTAGAATGCCTCTGGGTTCAGTCCTAAGCTCCACAAAAAAAAAAAAAAAAAAAGAATAAAGGAGTTGTCTGTGAAGATGAGTTATAAGCCCCTTTGCTAAGAATTGGTTATCACATTGTAGTAAAGTGCATTTATTTATCATTTTTTGCTGTCCTGGCTAAGAATTGGTTATCACATTGTAACAAAGTATATTTATTTATCATTTTTTTTGCTGTCCTAGAGATAAAACCCAGGACCTCATGCATGCTAGGCAAGCCCTTTACCACTGAGCTACCTCTGTGAGGTTTTGTTTTTGGTACTAGGGATTGAACTCGGGCATGCTACCTTCCAGCTACACCCCAAGCTCTATTTTATTTTATATTTTGGTACTGGGAGTGGAACCCAGGGGCATTCTATTTCCCAAGTTGTACCCCTAGCCTTTTTTATATTTTATTTCTTAAATTTGTGGTACTGCGAATGGAGCCCATGGGAATTCTACCTCTGAGCTGTACCCCCAGCCCTATTTTATTCTTTTATTTTGAAACAGGGTCTCACTAAGTTGCTGAGGACCGTCACAAACCTCTGCAATCCTCCTGTCTCAGCCTTCCAAATACTGGTATTACAAGCATGTGCTACCATGCCTGGCTATTTATCTATCATTTATTTATTTATTTATTTATTTATTTATTTATTTATTTTGTGGCACTGGGGATTTAACCTAGGGGCATTCTACTTCCGAGCTGCACCCCCAGTCCTATTTTATTTTTATTTTGAAACAGGGTCTTGCTAGGTTAATGGTAGTTTCACTATTTGCTGAGGCTATCCTCGAACCTGCAATCCTCCTGTCTCGGCCTCCCAAGTACTGGGATTACAAGCGTGCGCCACCATGCCTGGCTTATTTTTTTAATTTAGAAACTGGGTCTCACCAAGTTACTGTGGTTGGCCTTGAACCTGCGATCTTCCTGTCTCAGCCTCCCAAGTACTGGGATTACAGGCGTGCACTGGCTTATTTTTAAACAGTGTCTCGCTAGGTTGACTGAGAGTCTCACTACTTGCAGAGGCTGGTCTTGAACCTGCAATCCTCCTATCTCAGCCTCCCCAAGTACTGGGATTACAGGCATGCTCAACCACCTGGCTCCACTGAGCTACCCCTCTCCCCCCTACTGCATTTATGAAGTTGAAATTATAGATAATGCTGTTTTTTTTTATCCTCTTAATGTTTCCTTAGAGGGTGTGGAGTCCTTTTGTTTCTGAAAGTCAAAGGTTCTACGTTGATAGGCATTTATAATTTTTGGGTAAATTGGATTTTGACATTACATCCTCACATTAGTTCTCTTGAAGGAACTATTTTCAAAAATTATTTTAACCTTATTGTAATTTCTCATGAAAAGACAATTTTACAATTATAGGGGAAAGTAAGTTAAAAGGCTAATCTTAGCCCGGCATGGTGGTGCAAGCTTGTAATCCCAGTACTTGGGAGGCTGAGACAGTAGGATGGCAGGTTCACAGCCAGCTTCAGCTACTTAGTGAGGCCTTCTGCAATTTAGTGAGGCCCTGTTTCAAAACAAAGAATAAAAAATAGGACTGGAGGTGTAGCTCAGAAGTAGAATGTCTCCAGTACTGCAAAAAAGGGCTAATCTTTCATAAGTCCTTAGTAATTTACTAAATGTCTGAATTTTGTGCTAACTTTTCTAATTTGCAGCAGGTCTCATGTGAATGAGCCCTTAAAAATAGCTTGTACGGGCCGGGCGGGCCAGGCGGGCCAGGCGTGGTGGCACACGCTTGTAATCCCAGCACTTGCAAGGCAGAGACGGGAGGATCTGGGTTCGCAGCCAGTCTCAGCTACTTAGTGAGGCCCTCCGCAACTTCACGAGACCCGGTTTCAAAATAAAGTATAAAAAATAGGGCTGGGGGTGTAGCTCAGAGGTAGAATGCCCCTGGGTTCAATCCCCAGTACTGCAAAAAAAAAAAAATAGCTTGTACGTCTTATGTTCAATATTGATCAAAGATACTAGAGGACTGTTTTAATGAATCCTTTCTAAACACTGCTGTCGTGTCTCGTGTCTCATTTCTTTATTCTAATAAAAACACTTTTGGCCAGGCGTGGTGGCACATGCTTGTAATCCCAGTACTTGGGAGGCTGCAGGAGGATTACAGGTTTGAAGAGAGCCTCAGCAAATAGTGAGATTCTCATCAACCTAGAGAGACCCTGTTTCAAATATAAAAATAAAATAGGGCTGGGGTGTAGCTGGAAGGCAGAATGCCCCTGGGTTCAATCTCCAGTGCCACCCACACACACTAAATAAATAAATAAAAACTTTTTTGGGAATTTGGTTTCTTTGTGTTTCAATAAAAAACCTGACAAGTTCTTTTCGGTATTACTATTCTAATATCCTTGTATGGAGTTGCTTTTGTTTTTTCACTGTACTGGGGCTTGAACTCAGGAACATTCTACCTCCAAGCTACACCCCCAGCCCTATTTTTTTATTCTTTTCAAGTTATACCCCCAGGCCGATTTTATTTCTTATTTGGAAACAAGGTCTTGCTAGATTGCCAAGGCTGGCTTGGCACCTGTGATCCTCTTGTCTCAGCCTCCCAAGTACTGAGATTACAAGCATGCGCCACCACACCTGGCTTTATTTTTTATTCTTTATTTTGAATCAGGGTCTCACTAAGTTGCAGAGGTCCTCACTAAGTAGCTGAGACTGGCCGCGAACCTGTGGTCCTCCTGTGTCAGCCTCCCAAGTACTGAGATTACAATCATGTGCCACCATTCCCAGCTATGGAGTTGCATTTTAAGTTGAAACCCAAAGTATCTTTAAAATACTAAGATGTTTTTCATGCACTTACACTTTGTCATGGGATTTACATTGTCTGTCTTGCCCCTTTTATTCCATTTTCTGTTTTGTCTTAATATTGTCATCTTTTACCTTCTGTTAACTTTTCCTTTTACAGATCCACTGTTTAGTATAAGGTGCTCAAAACTGGAGTTAATATCTCTGTAATTTTTTTCTTGTTTTGTGGTACTGGGGATTGAACCCAGGGGTATTCTACCTCCTAGCATCCTACCCAGGGGCATTCTATCTCCAGGATTCTACCTGGATCCTACTGTCTTAGCCTCCCATGTACTGGGATTACAAGCGTGCACCACCACGCCCGGCTTAATATCTCTGTAATTTAACAACCATACTTCCCTAAAATAATAAAAATTTTTACGTAATTACCATTATAATTTTTTTCTGAGGGAAAAACTCTTTCAAAAGTTTGATTTTTGCCGAGCATGGTGGCACACGCTTGTAATCCCAGTACTTGGGAGGCTGATACAGGAGGATCGCAGGTTTGCGGCCAGCCTCAGCTACTTAGTGAAGCCCTCTGCAACTTAGTGAGACCCTGTTTCAAAATAAAGAATAAAAATTAGGGCTGAGGGTGTAGCTCGGAGGTAGAATGCCCCTGGGTTCAATCCCTAGTACTGCAAGAAAAAAATTTTTTTAAAAGTTTGGTTTTTCCATATTAAAAACTTGATTAGCCGGGCTTGGTGGCATGCTTGTAGTTCCAGTACTTGAGAGGCTGAGACAGGAAGATTGCAGGTTCAAGGACAGTCTCAGCAAATAGTGAGACTCATTAACCTAGCAAGACCCTGTTTCAAAATAAAATAAGGTTGGGGGTTATAGCTCAGAGGTAGAATGCCCCTGGGTTCAATCCCCAGTTCCTCCAAAAATAAAAAAAACTTTGGCTATAAAATGAAGGTCAGCCTGGTGTGGTGGCGCACGCTTGTAATCCTAGTATTTGGGAGGCTGAGACAGGAGGATTGCAGGTTTGCAGCCAGCCTCAGCTACTTAGGCCCTCCACAACTTAGTGAGACCCTGTTTCAAAATAAAGAATTAAAAATAGGGCTGGGGGTGTAGCTTGGAGGTAGAATGCTCCTGGGTTCAACCCTCAATACTGCAAAGAATAAAAAAAGATGAAGGTCAAAGATGTAATTAATAATAACCCTTGACGCTTTAAAACATTCATTCTGAAAAACTTCTCTAAAGGTATTGACTTTAATAAAATAGACATGAAAATTTAGAGAGGGTCCTATCAATACCAATGTACATATTATTTCAACTGCCATTCTGTTTGGCATTTTTAAGACATATCACAGAAACTCATCCAAAGTTCACCTGCTCTTCATTAATCTTAAGTTGCTTACATATTGGATCTTGTGTAGAATTAGTTTCTTTGGTGTCTTTTCTCAAATTCACCTTTCTTGGTGTGCAAAAACATCTGTTGTAACTCCAGCCACCTCTTAAAGCATTTCTGTCTTTATTACATCTTTTTTTTAAATCTAGTCTAAATCTTTCTTGCCTATAACTTTTTTTATGCGTCCTCTGCCACTGTATTCGTCCAGTATATCCTTTCTATAATCTATCTTTGATGGAATTGGTCCCATAATGGACTTGTAACTATTGGATATTTGTTATTTTGTGTAATAATGTTTAGCTTATTAATCTACTAGTGCTTGGGTGTATAGATGATCAAACACATAAAACTTAATAAGCAGTGCATAATAGAATTCTGTAGGAAAGATCATCATAATTACCTCTGTGTGTTTATGATTATAAAGTTATCTCCCTGAAGACATTTGTTATGTACATCTTCAAACTAATTTTATTTGAGTTGCATGTAAATGTGTTGTAGGTTCTTATGTGACTTTTTTGAGATACAGTAATAATGATTTAAGAAAGAAAATGAAAACAATTTCATCCAGAAGTGTATCTTGGGGAATCATAATAAGAATTTTAAATTTTCAGGTGATTGGGCTAATCTTGTGAAAAGTTTGCAGAAATCTGTGTAACTAAGATCTCATTTTAATTTTACCTGTTTTGAGCTCTAGAGGTGCTGTAACCCTGAGCATTAAGTGAACACTGATGGACACTAACTTGGGGTATTTCCCTTCTTTAAATCACCCACCTGTATTTCCTGTACCTGAATTTTTTTCTTCAGAGGTCTCCTAAGTCTGTATTGACCACAGTTGGTTCTCCTTACCTTATAAAGGTAGATATGAAATAAGCACTAAGTAATCTAGGATGGTCAGTTAAGAAGGCAATTAGTTGGATGGCTTAAAACTAGGAAGTGACATATTTTTCTTACATCTGTCTTCACCTCAAATTTAATTTGCTGTATGAAGGTCTCAACTATTTGGTCTTAGATCTTACATTAGGTACTTGACCCCCTAAGCTTCATTTACTTGTGATTTTACTTGTTTCTTTCTGATAGTGATAATCGTTCTGGTTTTCCAAAGCAGATTACGACTGATTCATCTTTGACTTGCTGACCTTGATTTTTTTTGTTGTTTTTAGTCTTCTCCTAGAACTTAAACATCATACTCTAGGGTGTGTTTTTATTCTTCTAAAAGAAGAAACGCATCTATGTTTTCACTGAAATTTTGATGTGCTCACACATCTAGCCCTTCAGTTGAAATGTTTTAAATTCAGTATGAAATTCCCTTTAATAGTTAAATTTTAGCATGAAAACCTTTTTAAATATCTATATGCAGGCTCTGCATACATCTGGAATCTGTTTAAGATATGTAATAAATTCCTTGTAAGTTTGAGATCTTATATGGTTTTTTAATCAACATGATGCATAAGTTTTTTTTCTTAAAAAACGGCATCTACTTAAAGGGATTTATGACTAAAATTGCTTATTTTTCTACAGAGTTGTCTGCTGGTTCTCAGCTTGAAGAAGATTCTACAGTCCTTATTGATCCTTTTTCTTGGCGTTACCATTTTTTGAAGCAAAGTTAACCTAGCTTTCTAGTTTGAGCTTTCTTTTTGGCCGTCTTAAACAATTTTTTTCAATCTATAAAATAGACAAGAGATAGTTCTACAATGTCCAAGTCATTCCAGCAGTCATCTCTCGCTAGGGACTCACAGGGTCATGGGCGTGACCTGTCTGCAGCAGGAATAGGCCTTCTTGCTGCTGCTACCCAGTCTTTAAGTATGCCAGCATCTCTTGGAAGGATGAACCAGGGTACTGCACGCCTTGCTAGTTTAATGAATCTTGGAATGAGTTCTTCATTGAATCAACAAGGAGCTCATAGTGCACTGTCTTCTGCTAGTACTTCTTCCCATAATTTGCAGTCTATATTTAACATTGGAAGTAGAGGTCCACTCCCTTTGTCTTCTCAACACCGTGGAGATGCAGACCAGGCCAGTAACATTTTGGCCAGCTTTGGTCTTTCTGCTAGAGACTTAGATGAACTGAGTCGTTATCCAGAGGACAAGATTACTCCTGAGAATTTGCCCCAAATTCTTCTACAGCTTAAAAGGAGGAGAACTGAAGAAGGCCCTACATTGAGTTATGGTAGAGATGGCAGATCTGCTACACGGGAGCCACCGTACAGAGTACCTAGGGATGATTGGGAAGAAAAAAGGCACTTTAGAAGAGATAGTTTTGATGATCGTGGTCCTAGTCTCAACCCAGTGCTTGATTATGACCATGGAAGTCGTTCTCAAGAATCTGGTTATTATGACAGAATGGATTATGAAGATGACAGATTAAGAGATGGAGAAAGGTGTAGGGATGATTCTTTTTTTGGTGAGACCTCGCATAACTATCATAAATTTGACAGTGAGTATGAGAGAATGGGACGTGGTCCTGGCCCCTTACAAGAGAGATCTCTCTTTGAGAAAAAGAGGGGCGCTCCTCCAAGTAGCAATATTGAAGACTTCCATGGACTCTTACCGAAGGGTTATCCCCATCTGTGCTCTATATGTGATTTGCCAGTTCATTCTAATAAGGTGAGTTAATGCAACAGATGCTTCTAATTTCTTTTACATTGTAGTACCTATTCTGTATTTACCTATATCTTTTACTCTAATTCTGTAGTCTGATGACACTGAGTTGGTCAAGAAATTTTTATACTTTTGAGAACACTTGCTTTATTTGGAAGGTAATTGTTTTTGAGCATTTTAAACCAGGGCTTTACATTAATACAATCTGCCTAGATTACTTCTGGCCACAAAGCTGTCATCCACTGGAATAATCTTGTTGGTTTTGGCATCAATATGTTCTTCTTAATCATATATTTAAGCAGGTTTTTTTTTGTCTGCTTTGTTGAATTGTTTTAAGTAATTTTTTTCTGCAATGTGCTCTGCCATTTAGGATGCTAGATTTCAGCTCTCCATCTGTCTTGATTGCTGATTTGTATGTAGTAAAGATGTATTCTTGAACAATTCTCTTTTTTTCCTTATCTGTGGCTACAGGGAAAGAGTTAATGTAGAGCCCTGGTGTTTGTTTCAGTATGTTTCACATTTTAGATTAGTTCATTCTTCCTTTTTTTAATTTCCCTTTAACACAAACTCTCATACTATGACTGAAATTTTTCATCATTTTTTTTCTCCTTTTCCACAACTTTCTTAAACATACTTCAAAACTCACTTTTTATTATCCCATATTGCATCTGTCCCTTTAGTGACTTGGATAAATCAACTATTATAGTATCCTGCTCTGTGTTCCTCATAAGCAAATTCTTTTTCTGATGTAGGCTTTTTAGACTTCTGGTATAGTCATTTGGGAAAAAACAAAAATCTAATTCTCCTTTACCTTAATTATCACATCTGGCAAAATGGGAACTTTTTCAAAATGCCCTTTTAAAAACATTGTCCTTTCTCTTTCAACTTTTTCAGTGTTACTCATTCTCACTGGTTTTTTTTTAATTATATATTGCAGTTGACTTAAAGTCAACGTTGTATAGCACCCCATTAGCTTGATCTATAACCTGTGACCATCCATTTTTCCCGATGTGCTGTATAGTTATCTGCTTAACTGGAATAAGTTGTTGCCATGAAATTGATTTGATGGTTACTGTTATGAGTTTTTCTTTACAGTAAAATCTAGAAGGGTTATTTTCTTTTCATATCTATTCCTTTGAAGTGCATTTTTAAGTACATTAACGTGGATAGAGATTTTTATTTTTAATATAAAATAATATTACCAATCACTCCCTTTCCTATGTTTGGATCTCAGCATTTTTGTCTTTTAATCTTTACTCTTTACCAAAATAAGTTTAACATAAATGTTAAATTTCGGTTCCATAGATTTGTTTTTGTTTAAGAAGTAGAACTTCAAATGTATATAAATTTTATTAGGTATGTGTTTTAGTGTTATTTCCAAATTTGTTTACTATACTCAATATATCATGGAATTTTGGTTTTTGTTTTATACTAAACTTTAGGTCTGTTGTGAATTAATGTAATGAAAAGGTGCACTAAATGTTGGTGACTCCAAATTTTTGTTACTTGCTCATTTACAAAGAAATAATAGCAGACATGGCACTATGACCCAGTATTCTCAGAAATGATCTCTGAGTTCCAAGGAAAATATTTATATTGTCTCAAATGAAAGTGATCTAAAATCTTTACTACTGGAGTCATAAAGCTGTTGGCATATCATAAAGGAACACAAGAAGGAACCATGAGATGACTTACAAGATGAAAGTTTCTATTATATATGATTATCCTTTTTCTCCAAATTTTGCTACTTTTTAGTTCCTGAAGAAGGCTAATAACTGAAACAGGTCTAAATTAACAAAAGAGCAGTTTAAAATACTTGAAACTTTGGATTCAAGAGTAAAATACCCTACCCTAGTGCAAGAGGCACTTTTTATTTAGCCTGTAAAAATGGTTTAGAGTCTAGCTAGTTTTCATATTCTGTCAAACTACTGAGCATATTTAAGAACTATTTTAGAGGCCTTTTGTTTTTGTTTGATTTATAAAATTTATATTTGTAAGTTGAACCAATTTTAAGAAATCTAAACACATGGATTCTCTTAGTGTCTTCTAGTTGCCTTAACATAGTGATGTTTTATTATATATTATATATATATATATTTACATCACTTGAGCAGTGGACTCTTTGATGTTTATAACAGACATAGAAATGACTTTAGAGAAAATTACTGTATTGGAATTAGATTGTGACAATTTTTTAAACATTTAATCCTGCTCTCTGGTATTGCTGCATAACTTGGAAAATCTGTTATTTCATTTAGTGGTAATGTTAGATACACTACATGATCAAAAATTCTTAATAAGCTGGGCGTGGTGGCGCACGCTTGTAATCCTAGTACTTGGGAGGCTGAGACAGGAGGATCACAGGTTCAAGGCCAGCCTCAGTTACTTAGTGAGGCCCTTAGCAACTTAGTGAGACCCTGTTTCAAAATAAAGAATAAAAATAGGGCTGGGGGTGTAGCTCAGAGGTAGAATGCCCCTGGGTTCTATCCCTAGTACCACAAAAAAAAAGAAAGAAACTGAGGTGAAAAATAATTAATTTGACATAGAGTGTTCTTTTTTTATATTTTTGGGTTACTTTAAGTGATAGTCTTGCTTTTATTTCTTTCAAGGTCATTTTAGAATATTAAGTTGCTTTTCTACACAATCTCAAACTTCAAGTTCCTTTTACTTAAAATTGTCCACTACGGCTAGCTTTTGCTGTCTTGTTCATATTTTTCCTTTTAATATTTAGAAGCCTTTAAATTATTCTTTATTCTGCCATTCTAGAAGTGCTTCCCAGATTATTATTTATATAACTTAAGATATCTCAAGGACATCAAAATGTATGGTAGTTTTCCAATAGAAGGTATGAATGTAGTTTTCCTATAGAAATTCTGAATTAAAAAAGTGAATCCTTATTCTTTATTAATCTCATTTTAGAGAGTTGTCTTAGTGTAGAATCTAGGGATATAGACTTTTTAAAAAAATCCTTTTGACTTAGTCCTCACCTTAAACCAAACAGCAAGAGACAGGTACAGTAGTACAGATTAGTGATGGGTGAGTTTAGGAGGTACTTAACTGATTTTCTGATCTTGTTCTTCTTGCCAGCATTTTGAAAGACCAGCCACACTTGTACCATAAATTTTAACTATTAGCGAGCACATGGGGACTGGGTGCTGTGGCGCATGCCTATAATCCCAGTACGTGGGAGAATAAGACAGGAGGATGGCCGGTTTGAGGACAGCCTCAGCAACTTAGCAAGATCCTGTTTTAAAATAAAATAAATAAGCTGGGCATGGTGGCGCACACTTGTAATCCCAGTAGTTGGGAGGCTGAGACAGGAGGATCCCTGGTTCGCCACCAGCCTCAGCTACTTAGGCCCTGTGCAACTTAGTGAGACCCTGTTTCAAAATAAAAAATAAAATAAGGCTGGGGGTGTAGCTCAGAGGTAGACTGCCCCTGGGTTTAATCCCCAGTACCATAAAATAAGATAAAATCAAATAAAATAAATAAGGGTTGGGGATGTCATTTGGAGATAGAAGACCCCTGAGTTCCATCCCCAGTACCAAGAGGAGGGGTTTGGCATAATTTCTGTTTAACTATATACCCTTTCCATCTCATATGAATTAGAAACATGCTTAATAGGATACCATTTATTTTTCTCCTAAAATATTATTTCTTAAGGATATTTTCAAATAAAATATGAAGATTTTTCAGTTCATTAAATCCTAAATTGATGCATTTGTTTGATCCTTATATTGTGAATTTTACTTACAGCACATCTTCCTTGCAGCCATTTTTTAGTGTCCTCCAGTAAACTAGTGGTGTGTTGCTTTGCTTAATAGAAATTATGTATCCCAAATATCTGATCATAGAGCCAGTTACAGAAATTCATTGAAGTTCCCATTACTAGTTGTTTTTTTTTAAGACAATAGTTTTGAGAGACATGGGAATAGTAGTTGATAGTCCCCCATGTTCTAAGTAAGTACCATTTTGTTTGGATGTGTTCCATCTTAGTTCTTTGATAGGGTTTTAGTTAATTCTCTTAGGGCATACAAATGTATGTAAACTGTTGTAATTAATATAAATCAGTTTTTAGAAATTAAGATCCCATTTATAAGACACCATTCTGAACCTTTTCAAAACAGGTTATCTTGTAATTTGGTTCCATATTTTTGTTTAGCTAACACCTCTTTTTTGGAAATCATGTTGCTCGACTGTATTCCCATCATAACTGTATTAGGTATAGGTTACAGAAATTGACTCAATTTGTGGGAATTGTGAAACATCAATAATAGATGTAAAACAAATTTTAAAACAAGTGCAGTGGAAGTTCACTTTCCCCCCTCACATGGAGCACTTCTCATGTGTCTGGCAATATTCTGAAGCAGTTTGCCTTTATTGGCTCATTTATTTTTTCACAACAATCCTATAAGAATATCAGAGTAAATTTAAACAACTTAAGACTAAGGAGTCATATCTAGTAATACACAGTTTAGGAATGGAACCTAGGACTGGGCAAGGTGGCACATGCCTGTAATCCCAGTACTTGAGAGGCCGAGACAGGAGGATCACAGGTTTGAGGCCAGCCTCAGCAACTTAGCAATACCCTATTTCAAAATAAAAAATAAAATAGGGCTGGGGGTGTAGCTTAGAGGTAGAATACCCTGGGTTCAATCCCTAGTGAGTAAGTAAGTAAATAAATAAATAAATAAATAAATAAATAAATAAATAATCAGTGATTTTTTTTCCTACAGGAAGGGAATTTTATTTAAATAAAATCAGAAATTTAATTAATCCCTTCATACTCAAAATAAATCACAAAGGAGCAAATGTGGATGGAATTTAATGTTTCCCACCTTAAATTTTAGAAACCAGCATCCCTCAAATTTGCTTCTCTATTTTTAGGGGAATACGGGGACTTAATTATTTGATAAATGAGATTTTCTAGAGAAGCCATTTCTGTTAAATCATGTTACCTTTTTATGGCAGTGTTAATTATGGTGCTCTTTTCACTATGTATTTCATAGATGTACTCTTGGCGCATGCCTCAAAAGCTGGATGAAATTAAGATTTTAATTATTCACATTCATATACTTTCTAGAAAAGTAGAAATAAATAAGGATGGTTTATCATTTAGTGTTATAAAATTAGGAATTCTAAGCTGGGTGTGGTGGCGTACACCTGTAATCCCATACTTGGGAGGCTGAGACAGGAAGGAAGATTGCAGGTTCGCGACCAGCCTCAACAACTTAGGCCCTCTGCAAATTAGTGAGACCTTGTTTCAGAAGAAAAAAAAAGAAAATAGGGCTGGGGATGTAGTTCAGAGGTAGAATGTTCCTGAGTTCAATCCCCAGTACCACTAAATAAGTAGCAATTCTAATAGTAAATTGTGAATACTTCTGTTTGTTCTACAGCAGAAGTTAATATGCTTAACTGATCTATGGTCAGTTACTATTCTTGATCTTTATTAACTCTGTATCTTTTCCCTGCCAGTACTCTTTAAGTATGTTGACAAGTTAATTCAGTTTTTCCAAGAATGTGCATAGCGTATTTGAGGGCAGGATCAAGCTTCAAGGATTCTGAGAAATAGTTTTAAATTAAATCAGTGTGATTTAACAAATTGGCACGTGTTTGTACAGCCTATGGTACTGCATAGACATTAACATCCTAGAGTTTGAATGGCTCAGATGAAAAATTTTTTAGCTTTATTTTTGTTAATTCTACTAATTTACTTTGCTGCAGGAGTGGAGTCAACATATCAATGGAGCAAGTCACAGTCGTCGATGCCAGCTTCTTCTTGAAATGTAGGAGTTTGAAATACCTTTAAAGCATCCTTATCATGAATCAGAAACAGCCATTATTGGTTTGGGGAAATTTATCATTTACTTGTAATATCCACAGTGTTATTATCACACAGTTGATACTATCTGGCCAAAATTAGTTATAATATGTTTAGGTCTGTAATCTTAAATTGATTGTTAGATGTAGTGATGGTGTTGCTTTGTTATTTGATTTTATTTCTAAGATATACATTGGTGCCCTTTTATACAAGTGGAAAGAATTTTAATAGACTTAATGAAGAAAAAGATAGCCTTTGATTTATAATGGTGTTTTTAATTACCTTTTTTTCCCCACTACTGGGTATTCAACCCAGGGTCTTGTGAAATATTAGGCAAGCGCACTCTACCATTGAGCTATATCCCCAGCCTAATGATGTTTTTAATAATAATTAATTAATGCTCCAAAAATGAAGATCCAGGTGCAGTGGTATATGCCTGTAATTGTAGTACTTGAGAGGCTGAGACAGGAGAATCACAGGTTTGAGACCACACATTGTGACTTAGACCCTGTTTCAAAATAAAAAGGTCTGGGAGTGAAGCTTAGAGGTAGAACACCCCTGGGTTCATTCCCCAGTACCCCATTCATATTCTCTTTCAACCTCTCTCTCTCTCTTTCTCTCTCTCTCTCTCTCTCTCTCTCTCTCTCTCTCATACACACCAAATATATATATATAGAGAGAGAGAATATATTGAGGGGTAATTAAAAGTTCCTCGTTGCCGGGCGTGGTGGCGCACGCTTGTAATCCCAGTACTTGGGAGGCGGAGACAGGAGGATCCGGGTTCGCAGCCAGCCTCAGCTACTTAGTGAGGCCTTTGCAACTTCACGAGACCCGGTTTCAAAATAAAGTATAAAAAATAGGGCCGGGGGTGTAGTTCAGAGGTAGAAGGCCCCTGGGTTCAATCCCCCGTACCGGGAAGAAAAAAAAAAGTTCCTATATCAAGCAAAATCCTCCTAGTATGTTGCTTTGCTTTTGAGATAATCCCAGATTCTGAGTTGAGGCTGTTATAATGAAGTGGAGTTCCTAATGAAACTGCCTAAAGTAGCACAAAATCCCCATTGTTCTTTGGAGTTGGAATATTCTTACACGCCTAGCTATTGCAGCTGTTCTTTCTTCCTAGTGCCACAACTCAATTCTGCTCTTAAGATTTAACATTGGGGAAGAAAAGCCTATCGTCTGTTCCTATTTTTCTATGTAACCCACATTTCTAATTTCCTGTGCAGTATTTTTCCTCCTTATAATTTACCAAATATAGGGAAAATTTAATTTCAACATAAATCATCCACATTAACAACACAAAGCAAGTTTATTCTCATTAATTTGGATTGTTTTTGAAGTTACTGAATTCTTTTAAAATATCTATATTACACACTTTAGAACTGTAATATTTCTAACACTTAGACTCTCAGATAACTTTACTAATAAATGATCTCTATTTTAGAGGCCAAACAAGGCTACTTTGTAAAAAAGATAGTTTTATTTTAAAGTTAATTTTCTGGTCTTTTTAAAGCTACCCAGAATGGAATCCTGACAATGATACAGGACACACAATGTAAGTTAAAATTTTTTAAGCTATTGTTTGTAAAGGAGATCAATGTAAGGAATCCAGGTTTCACTTTCAAAATTTCATAAACAAATGTTTTCAGAATATTCTTACTGAATAGAAGAGTGTGCTAAAAATCGCTGTAGTTTAAGGAATTTTTATAAAATGTTTTATGTAGTAATTCTTATTTTATTGTTAGAAGTTTTCCCCTAGTTACTTCATATATAACTGCCCTCCAAAATGAAGTGGTCATACTTGTACAAGGGATGCTTTAACAGTAAATCTTACTTCTGATGGACCTTTTTACTGTGCTTTGTATTTTATTTCTTCACATTACTAGGGGTGATCCATTCATGTTGCAGCAGTCTACAAACCCAGCACCAGGAATTCTGGGGCCTCCACCTCCCTCATTTCACCTCGGGGGACCAGCAGTTGGACCAAGAGGAAATCTGGGTGATTATATGAAATTTATATTACATTTCCCTAAAACTTTTTTGTTTTGTTTTACTGGGGTTTGAACCCAGGGGCATTCTACCTCCAAGCTGTACCCCTAGCCCATTTTTTATTTTTTGTTTTGAAATAGGGTCTCGCTGGGTTGCTGAGAGCCTCACTAAGTTGCTGAGGCTGTCCTTGAACCTGCGATCCTCCTGTCTGAGCCTCCCAAGTAGTAAAATTACGGCATGTGCCACCATGCCTGGCTGCCCTAATAAATTTGCCATAAAAATTAAACACAAAATTAACTTTTACTATTAAAAATTAAACTCGCTGCCCTAATAACTTTTACCATAAAAATTAAACACAATTATAGACATAAGAATACTTATTCAAATGTTAGTTCAGAAATAACATAGCATGAAAAAGATAATCATATATTTGTAATGTCTTTTTTTTTTTTTTTTTGGTATGTGTGTGGTACTGGGGATTAAACCCAGAGGCGTTCTACCTCTGAGCTAAACACCCCAGCCCTATTTTCTTTTTTTTTTTAAACGGGTCTCAGTAGGTTGATGAGAGTCTCACTACTTGCTGAGGCTGTCCTCAAACCTGTGATCCTCCTGACTCAGCCTCTTAAGTACTGGTATTACAGGCATGCATCACAATGCCCAGCTTTTTTTTTTTTTTTCAAATGGTGCTATAGCATGTGAGACAAGACAAGCATTCCACCACTCAACTATACCCTCATCCCTAGAATCTTTTCATTTGTGTTTGAAAAACGTCCCCTTTTCAATTGAAATAGCTGGTTTTAGAAAGAACATTTATTTATTTATTTATTTATTTATTTATTTATTTATTTATTTATTTATTTATTTATTTGCGGTACTGGGAATTGAACCCAGGGGCATTCTACCTCCGGGCTACACCCCCAGTCCTATTTTTTATTTATTTCGAAACAGGGTCTCACTAAATTGCAGAGGGCCTCAGTAGCTGAGGCTGGCCGTGAACCCGGATCCTCCTGTCTCAGCCTCCCAAGTACTGGGATTACAAACGTGCACCACCATGCCTGGCTAGCAAGTATATTTATTATAAATACTTTTCCCCATATAAAGGTGCTGGAAATGGGAACCTGCAAGGACCAAGACACATGCAAAAAGGCAGAGTGGTCAGTAACACAGCGGTTGCTTTTATTGTATTTACTCTTTGGGGAATGTGGCTTAACTTAACTGCCTCCTGATTGAATCTGTATTATGGTCCTTATTACAGGAAGAATGTTAAAATTTGAAAACCATTAGGCTTTTACATGACTCATAAGTTAAAACTTTAATTTTTACCCATAGTCTAAAGATCTCACCTTGATTCAGCATCTTAGGAACTTTTCTATCCAGTTACATACACGGTATTCAGTTAAAGAATGAACATAGAGACTGGTTTTTGAAACTTGGTGATAGTATAACCATCTGGTTTTAGGCAGAAAGAATCTATTCTAGTGACATTTGATTTCCTGTGTAGTTTATAAATTCTCTGGACTATTAGGAGTTGTTACTTTAAGTACTTAAACTTTTCTGCTTAATTATAGACTATACAATTCTAGTGCATAGCGTGTTTCATGATTATTTTATTTTAGTGCTAGGAATTGAAACCAGGGCTTTATGCATGCTAAGCTTGCACTATACCACTGTACTATTCCTCCAACTCATGTTGCTCTTATTGACTTGTTTTGTTGTTGTTTTCCCTGATGAATAGGAAACTAGCCGAGTTGTTCACATCATGGATTTTCAGCGAGGGAAAAACTTGAGATACCAACTGTTACAGCTGGTGGAACCATTTGGAGTCATTTCAAATCATCTAATTCTAAATAAGATTAATGAGGTATGAGTTGAAATAATCATATTACTTACAAATACAACTAATATATATCTTAAAGGAATGAGATGATTTTGGATTAGAAAAGGAACTCCATGTAATCTTAAATCATCAGTTTGAAATATAAGAGAGGAAAAAGTCAGCAATTGAAATAAGTCAATAAAATTCTAGTACTATCTGGGTATGTGGCGCACACCTATAATCCCAGTACTTTGGAGGCCGAGACAGGAGGAATGCAATTTTAGATCGCCTTGGCAACTTAGACCTTGTTTTAAAATAAAAAAGGAGCTGGGTATGGTGGCGCACATCTGTAATCCCAATACTTAGGAGGATAGGACAATAGGATCAGGTTTGAGGCCTGCTTCAGTAACTTGTGATACAGCTTTTTTTTTTTTTGGCCTTTACTGGGGATGGAACCCACAGGCATTCCACCTCTGAGCTACACCCCAGCCCTATTTTTTATTCTTTATTTTGAAACAGAGTCTCACTAAGTTGCAAAGGGCCTCACTAAGTAGCTGAGGCTGGCTGTGAACCCAGATCCTCCAGTCTCAGCCTCCCAAGTACTGGGATTACAAGTGTGCGCCACCATGCCTGGCTGTGATACCCTGTTTCAACATAAAAAAATAAAATAGGGCTAGGGCTATAGCTCAGAGGTAGAATGCCCTGGATTCAATCCCCAGTACCACGAAACAACAACAAAAAAGGTATGAATATAATCAGAGGTAACCTTTTAATAAAATAGCAAATTGGCAGCACTGGTCTTTTGTTTTTGTTTGTTTGTTTTTGTGGTACTGGTGATTGAACCCAGAGGCATTCTACCTCTGAGCTACATCCCCAGCCCTATTTTAGTTTTTATTGTTGTTGTTGTTGTTGTTGTTGTTTGTGGACTGGGGATTGAACCCAGAGGCATTCTATCTCTGCGTTATGCCAGCCCTATTTTATTTTTTATTTTGAAACAGGGTCTAAGTTGCAGAGGTGGCTGGCCACGAACCTATGATCCCCCTGTCTCAGCCTCCCAAGTACTGGGATTACAAGTGTGTGCCACCTCACCCAGCTTTAATTCTTGGAAATGCTTTGTATTTAATGATTGAATAAAATGCTTAGCGATGATGTTATTTATAGAAAATAATTTTTTGTTCAATTTTAGGCATTTATTGAAATGGCAACCACAGAAGATGCTCAGGCTGCAGTGGATTATTATACAACCACACCAGCATTAGTATTTGGGAAGCCAGTGAGAGTTCATTTATCCCAGAAGTACAAAAGAATAAAGGTAGTATCTCTCCAACCCCCCCCAAGTTATTCATAACCACTCAGTTTAATATATCATTTTGGTATTTATTTATTAACTTTGTCTATTTAAAATTCTTGATTAAAATCTAGGATATTATTAAGTATTTACTAATAATCATAGCATACCTACCAACCTTTGACTTTTCCTTTCCCCCCACCCCGTTTCTTATAGAAACCTGAAGGGAAGCCGGATCAGAAGTTTGATCAAAAGCAAGAGCTTGGACGTGTGATACATCTCAGCAATTTACCCCATTCTGGCTATTCTGACAGTGCTGTTCTTAAGCTTGCTGAGCCTTATGGGAAAATAAAGAATTATATATTGATGAGAATGAAAAGTCAGGTAATATACATATGGAGATTTTGAAAAAGATAATTTATCAAAGTGTTTAAAGATATTTCACTTGGCTGGGAGTGTACATTATTGGTAAAGCACTTACCTAACATGAGTGAGGCCCTAGATTCAGAGGCATTCTACCTTTAGCTACACCTCCAGCCTAATTTTCTTTCTTTCTTTCTCTTTTTTCTTTCTTTCTTTCTTTCTTTCTTTCTTTCTTTCTTTCTTTCTTTCTTTTCCTTTCCTTTCCTTTCCTTTCCTTTCCTTTCCTTTCCTTTCCTTTCCTTTCTTCTTTTTTTTTGGCAGTACCAGGGATTGAACCCAGGGGCATTCTACCTCCAAGTTACACTACCGGCCCTATTTTTTATCCTTTGTTTTGTTTTGTTTTGTTTTGTTTTGTTTTGTTTTGTTTTTGCGGTACCAGGGATTGAACCCAGGGGCGTTCTACCTCCGAGCTACAACCCCGGCCCTATTTTTTATCCTTTATTTTGAAACCGGGTCTCATGAAGTTGCAGAGGGCCTCACTAAGTAAGCATTCAATCAATTGTGAATAGTACAGAGTGGAAAATAAAGATTTCTTTGTATGGTTAGTAACACTTTTCTAGGGTTTGCTTCCAAAGACAATCTTATACAAATTGACATCTTTTTCTTTTCTTTTTTCTTCAACTGGTATTCTACATGATTTCATTGAGTTAACAAATTTAACTTCATGTATTGTGGATAATTAAAGTTTTTTTTTTAAGTGTACCATTAGTGCTGCTGTGGTACAGTTATAGCATTCTTGGTATTTAAAATTGGAATTCTAGATCCTGATGACTCGCTTTCTTGGCCCCCCCCCCTTTGGTAGTGGGGATCGAAGCCAGGGGCATTCTATATCAGAGCTACATCTCCAGCCCTTTTTATTTTTTGTTTTTGAAACAGCGTCTCACTAGGATCCTGAGAGTCTTGGTAAGTTGCTGAGACTGGCCTCGAATCTGTGACCCTCCTGTGTCAGTATCCACCACACCTGGCAACTTTTAATTCTTAACAAGTGTTGATGTGCTAAAGATTAAATTGTCCTAATAAGTGGATAGAACAAATAATAAAAATTCTGTATGATTCTGAAAAATAATCCTTTGTGGGTTTTCTTTTTGTTTTAGGCCTTTATTGAGATGGAAACCAGAGAAGATGCAATGGCAATGGTTGATCATTGTCTGAAAAAAGCCCTTTGGTTTCAGGGGAGATGTGTTAAGGTTGATCTGTCTGAGAAGTATAAAAAACTGGTACTGAGGGTATGTAGTGCTTGATTTCTCATCATTGAAACACTTATTGACAAGGTCTCATTGTGTTGCCAAAGCTGGCCGTGTTGAACCCCTGGGCTCCCAAATAGCTGGAACTATAGCTGCATACCACCTTGCCCAGTTGGAGCCCCAACCTTCTTGTTGAGATTTTTTTTTTCCTGGTGCTAGGGATTGAACCCAGGGGCATTGTACCTCCAAGCTACACCCCCAGCCCTATTTTATTTTTTATTTTGAAACAGGGTCTCACTAAGTTGCAGAGGGGCTCACAAAGTTGCTGAGGCTGGCAACAAACCCATGATCCTCCGGTCTCAGCCTCCCAAGTACTGGGATTACAAGCATGTGCCACCATACCTGGCTTCAGCAGAAGTTCTTTTAACTGGTGTTTTATAAAGAAGACCTTCATCTATTATCTACATAGGATTTTATTTGAACTGTTTTGTTACCAAAATGTTCATTACCCACTTCTGGTAGTTTGTTGATTATGATGAACTTCTGACTAGTAGCAGTTTAAATTCTCGAGTATGATTACAAGGATTGAATGAAATGAGTTAATTATATAAGGGACGGCCACCAATTGTTGATTGGGTGATTATATATAGTACAAATGCGTATATTTTAATACATTTCTTTCACTTGTGAAAAACTTGTCTTTCAGATTCCCAACAGAGGCATTGACTTACTGAAAAAAGATAAATCCCGGTAATTTTTATTTTGCATATGTTTATATGTATTAGCATATTAAGGTTTTTTTTTCCATCCCAGAAAATTTGTTGTTTTGGGTTTTTTTCCAGAAAAAGATCTTATTCTCCAGATGGCAAAGAATCTCCCAGTGATAAGAAATCCAAAACTGATGGTTCTCAGAAGACTGAAGGTACAACTGAAGGTAAAGAACAAGAAGAGAAGTCAGGTGAAGATGGTGAGAAAGAAACAAAGGATGACCAGACAGAACAGGAACCTAATATGCTTCTTGAATCTGAAGATGAGCTACTTGTAGATGAAGAAGAAGCAGCAGCACTTCTAGAAAGTGGCAGTTCAGTGGGAGACGAGACTGATCTTGCTAATTTAGGTGATATGGCTCCTGATGGGAAAAAGGAGCCTTCAGATAAAGCTGTAAAAAAAGATGCAAGTGCTTCAGCAGCAGCAAAGAAAAAACTGAAAAAGGTAAGAGATTTTTATATTGACTTGTTTTAATAGAAGAAGAGATCAGATTTTTCAGATTATTTACTCAAGCAGGGCCAGATAAAGATAGTTATATTAGAAAACTATGATTCAGAATACAAATATTTATTTAAGTCAAAACTCTGCAATAAATAGGACATTTCATTATAGTTCGAGAAAAGAAAAAGTCAACCTGTAAAGGGCTTTTTTTAGTAATGAAAGTGAAAGTTTTAAAACTTTGTTGTTCTGTATTATATTGGTAGTGTATAAGTACTAATAGGACAGCCTTATAGTACAGGTTATTCTCAAAAAGATAGGGTACCACAAAAAAAAAAAAAGATAGGGTATTCCGCGGGTAGTGGTGCACCCTTGTAATCCCAGTGCTTGGGAGGCTGAGAGAGGAGGATCTGGGTTCACGGCCAACCTCAGCTCCTTAGTGAGGCCCTCCTCAACTTAGTGAGACCCTGTTTCAAAATAAAGAATAAAAAATAGGGCTGGGGATGTAGCTCAGAGGTAAAAATGCCCCTGGGTTCAATCCCCAGTACCACAAAAAAAAAAGATAAGCTATGAGTTTTTCATAAGTTAACTGACTCTGCATACTTAAAACATTGCCACTCAGTAATTCCACTCAGTAATCCCAGTACTAGGGAGACTGAGACAGGAGGATCTCAGATTCATGGCCAGCCTCAGTAACTTAGTGAGCCCCTATTTCAAAATAAAATAGAGCTGGTGGTGATGCTCAAGAGGTAGAACACCTCTGGGTTCCATCCCAACCACAAAGAAAAAAAAAACATATTGCTACTCATTTTACAGTTGGCTTTGAATTTGAAGAATTTCCCTGTTTGAGAAATGTAGGCTTAGATACTTTAATGACGTGTGTTTGTTAGTTACTAGGGATGGAACCCAGGGGCCTCTACCTCCAGGCTACACCCCCAGATGTTTTATTTGGAAACAGGGTCTCACTGAGTTTCTGAGGCTGGCTTTGAACCTGTGATCCTCCTGTCTCAGCCTCCCAAGTACTGGGATTACAAGCGTGTGCCACCATGTCTGACTTATTTATTTTAAAACAGGGTCTTGCTATGTTGCTGAGGGTGGCCTTGCACCTGTGATCTTCTTGTCTCGGTCTCCCAAGTACTGGTATCACAGGCATGCACTATAGCACCCAGCTTCTCTTTTTGTATTTATTTTTGCTGTGTTGAAGATCAAACCCAGGAACTCTTACATACTAGCCAAGTCCTCTACCACTGAACCATACCCCTCAGCCCAGTTATTTAATTTTATTTTTCTTTTTTTATTTCGGTACTGGGGATTGAACCCAGGGACATTCAACCTCCGGGCTGCATCCCTAGCCCTATTTTTTATTCTTTATTTTGAAACAGAGTCTCGCTAAGTTACAGAGGGCCTCACTAAGTAGCTGAGACTAGCCGCGAACCCAGATCCTCCAGTCTCAGCCTCCCAAGTACTGGGATTACAAGCTTAATTTTAAATCGAGCTACATTTTTTTAAAAAGTCTTCAGTAGCCAGGCGTAGTGGCACATACCTGTAATCCCAGTACTTGGAGGCTGAACCAGGAGGATTGCAAGTTCGAGGCCAGCCCCAGCAACTTAGCGAGGCCCTCCGCAGCCTGTGAGACTGTTTTCTTTTTCTTTTCTTTTCTTTTCTTTTCTTTTCTTTTCTTTTCTTTTCTTTTCTTTTCTTTTCCTTTCCTTTCCTTTCCTTTCCTTTCCCTTTCCCTTTCCCTTTCCCTTTCCCTTTCCCTTTCCCTTTCCCTTTTCCTTTCTTTTCTTTTCTTTTCTTTTCTTTATTTTTGCGGTACTGGGGATTGAACTCAGGGGCATTCTACCTCTGAGCTACACCCCCAGCCCTATTTTTTATTCTTTATTTTGAAACGGGCTCTCATTAATTGGCAGAGGGCCTCACTAAGTAGCTGAGGCTGGCCAGGAACCCGGATCCTTGGGTCTCAGCCTCCCAAGTTCTGGGATTACAAGTGTGAGCCACCACGCCCGGCGAGACCCTGTTTCAAAGTAAAAAATAAAATAGGGCTGGAGGTGTAGCTGTCAGGTAAAATCCCCTTTGGGTTCGTTCCCCAGTACCAAAAGAAAAAAGAAGTCATCTGACTTTTTGGAGGAGATGGAAATGTCAGTATTTTGAGAGAATGAGTAAAGACAAAGACGCTATCCTTTCCCTTCAAGTAAAACAATTGGAAGGGATGCTGCAAGATAATTGTTGCAGAGTAAATTTGTCTTTTTTAACAGCGTCGTTTCCCAGGGAGTATGGAAGGTTTTGTCACTCTAGATGAGGTTGGTGATGAGGAAGATTCGGAACTTCAGAAACTTCGTAAATCGGGCATGGCATTTAGATCTGGTGACAAAAATGATGATGGTTTGGTTGAAATTAAGGTGGACAAGATCGAGGAACTTGATCAAGAAAACGAAGCAGCGTTGGAAAATGGAATTAAAAATGAGGAAAATACAGAACCAGGTGCTGAATCTGCTGAGAATGCTGATGATTCCAACAAAGATACAAGTGAAAATGCAGATGGCCAAAATGATGAAAACAAGGAGGACTATACAATCCCAGATGAGTATAGAATTGGACCATATCAGCCGAATGTTCCTGTTGGTGAGCTTTAAGCCTTTATTCTCCTCCCTTCTCACTTCCTCACCCCAACAGACTTACTAAAGAAGATTTTAAAGTTACTGTTAAATAAGTTCTGATAGTGTGTTAAATTAGCTTTTTTTTCCCCCTTACACATTTCCTGATTTTGTATTATTTTATCATTTCACAATGTTCTCCCTTCTCATAAAGTTTCTGCAAACTACACATTTCTTTTTGTTTGTGTTTCAGTGTTATATTTCTGTCTTTCATTTTAAGAGTACAATACAATTAGATGGGACCTTGAACATCAGTTAATTAGAAAATCAACTGGTAATGTCATGATTTTGGTTTTGTTCTGTTTATAGCTTAGGCCATATTGGACTTTCACAAATTCATTGTATGATTCCAATTATATTGACAGGAAAAAAATTGAGACTACTAAATAAAATCTTCAGTTTACTTAATTTGTAAGAATGTATGTTTGTATTTCTAGGTATAGACTATGTGATACCTAAAACAGGGTTTTACTGTAAGCTGTGTTCACTCTTTTATACAAATGAAGAAGTTGCAAAGAATACTCATTGCAGCAGCCTTCCTCATTATCAGAAATTAAAGGTAAGGCTGAATTTAAAAGAGGAGAGTTCTTTCATGAAAACTAACAAATCATATCATATAAGTTATGGAAATAAATGAGATAAATAAGTAAAATGTGTGTATGTCTTTGGACCAACTCAGTGCTTTAGCCTGATGATTTTTCTTTCTGAATGGATGGGCTTTAAGCAGTTCAATGGATTCTAGAAACATCTATTAAGCTTTTCATTTTTTACTCCAATTAAATAATGACAGTAATTTCTAACCATATTACAAATTTTCTGATACAATTAAAATTATCTGAGCTAGGTGTTGTGGCGCACACTTGTAACCCCAGTACTTGGGAGGCTGAGACAGGAGGATCACGGGTTCGAAGCCAGCCTCAGCAACTTAGTGAGGCTATCAGTAAGTTAGTGAGACCCTGTTTCCAAATAATAAAATAAAATAGGGCTGTGGGTATAGCTCGGAGGTAGAATGCCCCTGAGTTCAATCCCCAGTACCACAAAAGAAAGAAAACGTTATCTAAGTATTCCCAGATTGCCAACTACAATTTCTCTAATTAGGAAGAGGCTAGAGGCCTGAATTCCAAGTGGAATAATATTAAAGCCTTTATAGCTTTGTTTGTTTTTGCGGTACCGAGATTGAACTCAGGGGTGTTCTACCTCCGAGCTACACCCCCGGCCCTATTTTTTATACTTTATTTTGAAACCAGGTCTCACGAAGCTGTGGAGGGCCTCACTAAGTAGCTGAGGCTGGCTGCGAACCCGGATCCTCCGGTCTCCGCCTCCCAAGTACTGGGATTACAAGTGTGCGCCACCACGCTCGTAAAGCCTTTATAGCTTTGTAAAGTGCCATGTTCCTATCTAATAATTTTTATGTTGCAATCACTTATTAATAATGACACTCTTCAGTTATTTTTATGAATAAAGCACAGCAGGAAGAATAAATAATTCCTTTTTGGTTGTTTTTAGTGGCCTTTTTATGTGTGTGTTGCCTTTTGTTTGTGTGTGTGATACTAGGGATGGAACCCAGGGGGCATTCTCCCTCCAAGCTACACCCTAGCTGTTACTTAATTTGAAACAGGGTCTCACTAAGTTGTGGTGGGCCTCACTAAGTTGCTGAGGCTGGATATGAACCTGCGACCCTCTTGTCTCAGCTTCCCAAGTACTGGGATTATAAGCATGTGCCACCATACCTGGCTTGTAGTGGTGTGTGTGTGTGTGTGTGTGTGTGTGTGTGTGTGTGTGTGTGTGTTAGTAGGGGCATTCTACCTCTGAGCTACACCCCAAGCCCTATTTTTTATTCTTTACTTTGAAACAGGGTCTCACTAAGTTGCCGAGGGCCTCACTAAGTAGCTGAGGCTGGCGGCGAACCTGCGATCCTCCTGTCTCAGCCTCCCAAGTACTGAGATTACAAGCGTGTGCCACCACTCCCAGCTCTGTAGTGGTCTATTTAAAGTCTGTTAAAATAAATAATGTGAGAAAACTTAAAAGTAGTAAAGAATTTATGAGTAAACCGGGCCTGGTGGCACAAGCCTATTCCAGTACTTGGGAGGCTGACAGAGGAGGATTGCAGGTTCAGCAACTCAGCAAGACCCTATTTCAAAATGAAAAAGTCTGAGGGTATAGCTTGAAGGTAGAATGCTCCTGGGTTGAATCTTCAATGCCAATAAAAAAAGAACTCATAAGTATAACTTGGTTTTTCACACTACGTTATAAAAGTGGCAGCACATGCCTATAATTCTACCTACTTGGGAGCCTGGGGCAGGAAGGTCACAAGTTCAAGGCCAGCAAAAAAATATCTTCAGGCTATGTGCATCAGGTATATATAAAATATAAATTAATTTTGTGTTAAACTGGGTCTCCTCTGATACAAGATGATCATAGACTGGGTCTCATCTGATATAAGATGAACAAAGTTTGGTGACATATACCTGTAATCCCAGCGCTTGGGAGGCTGAGACAAGAGAATCAAAGGTTCAAGGCCAGCCGGGCATAGTGGCATACACTTGTAATCCCAGTACTTGGGAGGCTGAGACAGGAGGATTGCAGGTTCAGATTTTATTTAGTAGATTTTATTTCAGTAACTTAGGCTCTCAGCAACCCAGCAAAACCCTGTTTCCAAATGAAAAATTAAAAAATAGGTCTTGGGGGTGGAGCCTCAGCAATTTGCGAAATCCTGTTGCAAAATTTAAAAAATAGGATGGTGGGTGTAGCTCAGAGATAGAATGTCCCCAGTACCCAAAAAAAAAAAAAAAAAACTTATTCTGTATTTGCAAATATTCCAATACCTGAAATCCAGAACACTTCTGATCCCAAGTATTTCAGATAAGGGACACCACCTGTACAGGCATCAGCCATACTTTGTGTGTTGACTATATGGAAAAAGTAGCCTGCAATTTTGGGAATAATTTCAGTTCTTGGCTGTATCACTTTTATTTATTTTTATTCTTTTTTTTTTTTTTTTTTTTTTTTTTTTTTTTTTTTT